>CM047806.1:99632331-99684831 GCA_026214975.1 Gentiana macrophylla | reverse complement strand
GTCGAGGGATTTGTTATAGAGCCGAGATGAATTATGGTAAGTTGTTTGATTTCCTTATTTAATCGAAAGTAGGTTATATTATTACTCTCGTTAATTCATTATCTCTTTAATACATGGTACAAACAACTCCCGACAATACGTTAAGAGCCTCTACGATGGAAGAAACTCCGGTCTGAGTGAAATTCAAGATCTGTAAGTGTGTGCATTTTTATTTGGTAAATAGAAATTAGTTTGTCAATAAGCATGTAGTATAACTCGTCCATTCAGTATGGCGGGTGGTCCAAGTGAACTGGCGGTGGGGAAAGGAAAGGCGACGGTGAACCGGACGAGTAAGATTGACGACCCGTCGGACTATTAACCCACCAAAACATCTAAGCGACGGGTCGTTCGTAGTCAATCTTCCAGGCGGTGTGAGATGGACGCCATTGAAAAATTCCTCAACCTTTGGAAAAGCGTTTCAACGATCGGTACGAACAAGAGACGCCACCCGCTATATATATTCCTACAGCCGGGTACGTTGGAGGATCGAGTATAGATGAAAAGGCGGACAAAAAGTATTTCGCCGCCTCCACGAAAATCGAAAGAGCTAGATGGAGTGGTATGTATCTCGTGAAATCATATTCATATTTATGAAATTTTCATATGTTTGATTTGCATCAATCGTACCTTATTTTTTGAATGCGGACGGCATGTGGATGGGTACTGGACTAATACGCCGTCAACGGGAAGCATATCCGGATGCCTTTCATCCCATTCGACCGTCATCTCCTCCAGGCTCGCCCGATTTTGCACTGGAGGGAAGGACCAGGAAGGGCGCTGAGACGGTCGAGGTTTCAGATGATATGAGGGAGATCGCGTCAAAATGGGATGTAAACTCGGTGGTGTACATGCCCTGGGCCATATATCACGGACACTGGGCTGCTATTCAATTTTCTATTCCAAAATGGCAGGCCTTAGTGTTCGATTGTCTGGCGTGGACAAAGTACGAATCGCACCCAGAAATCCATGAAACTTTGAAACACTTTGGTGTGGTGTTGAGGAGAGTGCTTGAGACGAATGATCGACTACGTAACCACCCAAAAATGCTTGATCCGCAGCGACCTCCTGTTCCTGTCAAAATAGTTAAGGCTGAGAACGTACCACAAATGAAAATCCCGTAAGTGTTATTAACGTCAATGTATTTATAATACTATATAGTGTACATTATCTTATTATCAACTGATTAATCGAAATTTACAATCTGTGCAGGGGTGACTGTGGGGTGTATACGGTCAAGTTCATCGAGCATATGATGCACTCCACTACGTTAGAAGCGATCGGACACGAAAACATGATGTTATTTAGACATAAAATGTCATGCGAGATGTTTAATCGATTGCATAGATCTTTAGATATGTAGTTATTTTTGTGAATTTGATGTATATGGCATGACATTTTGTTTGTTTTATACCAAGTTATGTCGTTGTAATATTTATATTAACTTATGTTTATATCGGCTCGTTTTTTATGTTAGTTTCTTATTCAGTTGATTTATTTTTGTGGGATAGACTAGTGTAATGGGACACTAGTCTTGATATTATATTACGGGACGGACTAGGCTTCACATACTTACACCTCTTGATATTATCACTCAACGCCTTCATATTCAGCTCATTCCAAGTAGTACGGTTTACTCAAAAGTTTATCTATTACATGAGGCAAATGCACTTCCTCGTTTATCTATTACATTCATCATCGACCAGAAGTTTCAGTAAGACATGTAGATTACGAAATCAAGAATTTACTTTAGAAACAAAGAGATAAATATATATAAATACAGTACATTAAACTTTAGAAACAAAGACATAGAAGAGCCAAAGCCTAGACAAACCAAGGAAAGTCACAAAAGGTAAACCATCGCGTCTGCGCTCCTAAACAAACCACGGAAAGTCACAAAAGGTGATTGGGATACTTTCCTCACCAATGTCATCATTGTCATACTGCACGCACGTGAAATTCTCTTGCGAGAGCGGTGATAAGAAATGGATAATACTGAGATAACCATCACCAAGCAAGTTAAGCGATATTTCACCAATCCTACGAACGATATCACTTCCAAAATCAACTTCACGCGTTAAAAGGCAAGCGAAAAAGCTTTTAAGGCATTGCTCGGATTAAAAGTGTATGCGGTACCATACACGCTACTACCAATCCATTCAAGTAAACACGCAGCCATTCTTGAGGATAGTCGAGGATACGGCGATTTCGGAATTCGTAAAATTGGGTGTCCGAGATTTGGTTGCTTCGAGTTCTGGTATACGATAGTAGCGATTGATCCAATCAGATGAAAAGAAGACATTTACTCCACGTAGCGTGTACACCCCTGAAGTTGGAATGGCCGCATCAATTTTAGACCTCACCAAAGTGTAGAATTCACGAACGATTGATCGATTCATAGTGGAGGTAGGTGGGGACTCTTATGAGGCGCCCAATGATCTTCTTCGTATGAATCTCTGCATCCTGGTAGGTAGGGTATCCCATTCCATCCTCCTCTCTGCAACAACAGCAATATCATGAAAATATGTAGACCAATTGACACGCTCGTGTTGTGTTGTGAACCGATATAGCAGCGTATCCTCGTCATACACATAAGGTATACTAGGCTGACTCACTGGCCGGTGAGGATGCCAAGCCGGGAGAATTAGATTATCGGGATTGTATATCTGAATGTACGAAGGAGGGGAATCGGAGTCAGACATATTCACCGGAGTTTTTTTAAAATGTGACTGATTTCGGTACAAGGTGGGAGATTCTGAGGCAAAGGAACTTGAAGAACGTGAGGACTAATGAGAGAGGAGAAGGTATAGAGGGGGGTTATATTGGCGTAAATATTGGAAATTTTAATCCAAATTGAATCAATTACGAGGTCATGGTATTGTCTTGTCAAGCAATCAATGTTTCCATTTAACTTGGACGGGCTACTTGGGCAGTTGGACGACATGGGCCCGCACACGAGTTAAGACCGTCCGAATTGGACGATTCCGTCCAAATTAGAAGATTCGGTATAGTGCAATAATAGACAGGGCCCCACATGTTAGATATCTTGTTCATCTATGACCGTCCAAATTGGACGACGCCGTCCAAATATTGGACGGTTCCGTCCAAGTTAGTGTGTGGATATATACGTCCATATGCATTTTGTGCAGTGTAGTCAATGTCGAGTTATAACCATGTTGTCAAGATGAAGACAAGACATATTACTTCGTACATATGTGTCCTACATATATAACATGCGTGGTCACTATCGGCGGGTCCCACACTTCAAGTGGTTGTGATTATTGCATTTAGGCAGGACACATATGTACAGTGTCACTATATACGGGGACCCACACGTCAAATGGTGGTGAGTTATGACCGTCCAAATTTTGGACGGAATTCGTCCAACTTTAGACGGATTCCGTCCAAAATATTGGTTAGTCAGTGAATTCGGACGGTTTCAATACTTTCAATCAATCAATGTTACATACATAAAAAGAAAGAGTAATGATACATTGGCTTTCATACAAGGCTTACAAACTTAAAAAGAAAGTGAGTAATGATACATTGGCTTAAATAGGATAGGACGACGTCTTAATAAATGCTCTTCAATGTCTAGTAATCACCACATTAAACACGACATGATTTTCTATAGGTTCATCAACGACTTCAAAGGTGCATTCATCTCCAACATTTAGGTCATTGTCGGTAATGAAATCATTCAACCCGGTTAAACGAACTTGTTGATAGTTTGAAATAGAAGCTACAATTCTAGCACGCCATGATCCCCTGTGGCAATTCAGTAGTTCGGCCGTCTTGTTTCGCAACATGTCGTTTGTTCTAGCAAATGGCATTGGAATATTCTACAAATCACAAACAATTTTAAATCATGTTAAAAATTGCAATGAGGAAGAAAGCTACACAAAAAACAACTAAACGACATCAAATCCATCTCTCACCACATAACCACGTGAAATTGCCCGCTTTTGCGGCGTCGTCATCCGAAAATGGGGATTTTGGTGACTTGCACTGCATCATCTTCTTCACCATCGGAAAGAAAAAGTCTTCTCACAAGAAGTGTGATCCGGCACAATAGTGTCGAAAATGAAATTCCTATGTGTTCAAACACTATAAACTCCCCCTCATTCAAGTCATGGCGGCCACATACTCCTCCCAACCTTCCCCAAAGAAACAAAGAGTTCCATTGTCTCATGGCTCCAATCCTCACTTCCCATGTCCCTAATCGGCTTCGAGAAGCGGTCATATCTATGTTCCCATCGTGTCATTCCACCTATTATACCATGCTGGAGGTAGCGTCTATGAAAAAAGAAACATATCATGTTGGTTCAATCATAATATAAGTTATATAAATGTAAGTTAATTAATAATGACATACCAAACTTGTAGCGAAACCGCCATCAAGAACTTTAAAGAAACTTGGAAAATCCATTTGCTTCAGTGTATAGTAAAAATAACCGAAGTTCTTTTAATTGTTCGTTCTTGTATGATTATTTGGGATGTCTCATAGTATATATAGGGAGAATGGGGCGGGACTGAATATGATGTCACCAGTCGTGTCATATGTGGTCGCCGTCCAAATATTGGTAAGTGAGTGGATTCGGACGGTTTCTATACTTTCAATCAATCAATGTTACTGTTGAATCCGTCAAATGGTGGTGAGTTATGACCGTCCAAGTTTCCGTCCTAATTTAGACGGATTTCGGCCAAAAATTCGACGGAATCCGTCCAAATATTGGTAAGTGACTGGATTCGGACGGTTTCTATACTTTCAATCAATCAATGTTACTGTTGAATCGTCATGGTGTCGACGAAATTTTTGAAAAAAGTGAAATGAACGTGTAGTCAATGTCAAAGGATAAGACATGACATGTGTGGTCACTATCGGCGGGTCCCACACTTCAAGTGGTTGTGATTATTGCATTTAGGCAGGACACATAGGTATAGTGTCACTATAGACGGGGCCCCACACGTCAAATGGTGGTGAGTTATGACCGTCCAAATTTCCGTCCAAATTTAGACGGATTTCGGCCAAAAATTCGACGGAATCCGTCCAAATTTAGACGGATTCCGTCCAAAATATTGGTAAGTATTTGGATTCGGACGGTTTTATACTTTCAATCAATCAATCAATGTCGAGGTTAAATGGGCCTGATTTTCCAATTTCACGAGCGTATACATAGGTATAGTGCAATAATAGACAGGGCCCACACGTTAGATATCTTGTTCATATATGAACGTCCAAATCGGACGACGCCGTCCAAATATTGGACGATTCCGTCGAAGATAGTGTGTGAATATATACGTCCAAATATTGGACGTGTCCCATCGAACTGACAAATGTGGTCATTATCGGCGGATCCCACCTTTTAAATTTGTTGTGACGTATGCTTTTATGGCAGGGCAGTACACGTACGTATAGTGCAATAATAGACAGGGCCCCACACGTTAGATATCTTATTCATATATGACCGTCAAATCGGACGACACCGTCCAAATATTGGGCGATTCCGTCGAAGATAGTGTGTGAATATATACGTCCAAATATTGGGACGTGTCCCATCGAACTATCGGCGGGTCCCACCTTTTTGGAAAAAAATCTATATATTCACAAATCCTCTAACAACCATTCATCTCTCCCATTTCTCATTTATTTTACTCTCTCATTATCTCATCTAGTGTTCCTTCAATGGCTAACCCACATGCTCTGTGTTCATTTCAACGAGAAATTGATTTGTCGTTGGATGAGCGATCTCTCATAAGCCGTTTTAGAACAGAAGAGGAGAGGCGTGAGTACGTGACTAACTGGATGGCAAGAGCTGTAGTTCCGGAGAGGCGATTGAACATAGATAGTCTTCCTACTTTGATTGCAAACTTGTTTCGAGATAACGGTTGGCATGGTGTCCCCCAGATGCCAATAAGCTTTCAACACGTCAATCGGTCTATTGTGCGTGAATTCTATGCTTGTCTATCTACCACACGGATCAATGAAAGGTGCGTCATTGTTCGAGGCGTTCCCGTCGTTTTAAATAATGCATGGATCAACAACGAGTATGACATTCCGAGAAAAATCCTCGGGTTTGGATTTCTTTCTTTTTCCGATGTTCCGAATTACTAGAGCGTGACATACGGTTTGTTTTGTTTGGGGAGACTCATCCGTAGGAGCGTGTGAGGCGTACCCGCCCTTCACCCTGGTCATGGCGCGATCGATTTCTTCCTTTCTTCATTATGTTCTTGGCCACCAATATGTATGGCACGGTGAACTACACCCTACCTTCATTTGATTTGTATGCACTTGCGACGCATCCATTACATCATACTTTGGCGTCGGAGAGTATATTCTCTCGAGGATTCGGACAGATAGCAAATGACAACGCAGCGATGGATATATATTTTTCCTATCTCATCACACTATATGCGTTAGAGTCCGCGGGGTGCGGAATATCTTGACGATGATGTTTCATACGGTCATGATAGCGACTATATATTTGTTGTATAATATTTCGTGTTGAGTAATCTTTTTCTCATAATTGTAATGCATAATATTTGAGTGCTAGTGCTAATCTTTTTTCAATGGATTTTGATAATCTTAATATTGATAATCTTAATAAATTTATTATTTTCAATTTGCAGCTTTTTTAGCTGATAAATAATGATAGATACAAAGGATAAAATAACCATTCATTACACAGTTAGAGGCAAATACTATGAGAAGCACAATGTGATATAAAAATTACACAGTTAATCTCGCAGTTTTTGTACCACTGTTTACTTTCACATTCGCTCTAATCGTTCCGTGATATAACAATGTGATATAAAAATTACAATAGCTTATGTAAGGTAACAATTACAACTCACCCTCAAATTGATATAACAATGTCAAAATCAATGTGATAAAACAATTGCAAGCAAACAGAATAAAAAAAATTTATGTTACAATCATAATGTCTTATAAAATTAAATAAAGGTTTATTCAATTGGGAACAAGCGCGCACGGCGGGACATCTATTCCTTCTATGTCCAGGGTTACCGCAATTGAGCAATTCCTACCGGAACACTGGAGTTGTACTCTCTGTTGGCATTCTCGCTTCGTCCTAGCACTGTAGGCTCACCTTGAGAAGGAATCCTCAAGGTCCTAGGTCGCCCCGCCTAGCTCCCATCCTCGATTGTTTCTCCTCCTTCCTCACTCTAGCTCCGGAGGAGTGAGGAAGGTTTATTTTTTATCCAATGGGAAGAATCCAATCATCCTCCACAGAACCGGGAAAACACGTCCTTCATATGTACGTTGTAAGCAGCGACTCTGTAGTAATGGGAACAATAATCATAGGGACTCTCACAACGGTGACTTATAGCAAAGACAAGCATGCACGCAAGGTAACTTTAGTCCACGAAGCGCCCATGCAATAACATTCTCTCTTATGCATATTCACTTTCTCACTAGAATCGATGTCTCCAACTTGATACTCGGTCTCGGTCGATACTATGCGGTGTGAAATTCTTTCTAGCACGAGCAACATCATTCAAGAACTTTTCGAGTTCGGGGGCTAAGACGGTGCGGCAAGATTCGCGCTTTTCTCTCTCTCGCAATGCCACCGCCGACACAATGCCCGGATGTAATCAAAGAGATTCACGATACTCATCTTACGTGCATCCGATCACATTGTTGAAGCTTTCAACATAGTTGCTTGTCATGATTGAGTAACGTGTCTTTGGAATTGTGATCTCGGCCCATTTATCGACTCCAATCTCCCGTAGGTAATGCGATCTGAGTTTGGTTGGGTCGACATCCATGTCTATTATCTTTCGGAATAATATTTGGAAGCGCGTTTCGAATACGTATAAAGCGCTTCCCGGAAGGTGAATGGACAATATCCCGTGCTACCAAATTTTTATTGAGTTCATGACAATGTGGTGGTAGCGATAGCCATGGTAAGCGCTTGGAAATATTCGGTATAATGACTCCAATTATACCTGGACCTCATGCGAAATGAAAACCAAGTCGAGACGTTCCCCAATTATCGACTTCAAGTTAACCATGAAATAGGTCCAAGCATGAAGGCTCTCTCCGTCGGTCACAAAGATAAGCTAACGGAAAGATATGGTCGCCCCGTCTACACCCACCGCTACTAACAATGTCCCTCGCACTTTGTTTTAAGATGTGTACCGTCCACAACTAATATTGGCCGACGAGACTTAAACCCTCAATACTTGATCCTAATGCCATGAAACAATACTTGAACTCGCCAAGCGCATCAGAACAATATCTCAGTAATGGTTCCTTCATTCTCTACCTCCAACATGTAAAAGTAGGCGTATAATTTACAATACGACATTTCAACGTTTCCGCCGATCGGCCCAATGCTTTCGCCTACATTGATAGGCCCTTTGATAATTCAGGTCTATGTTGAACGCTTTTTTTTCACCTCGGCTTGTAAAACTTTTGTCGTGAATCATTTGCCGAGTTTTATGAGGCTATCCTCTACGAAACGACCTATAGGTCCGGCTTGGCCTGTCTGTGATTGTCGGTTAGTTGCTCTAGTCCACAAGTGTGGGGTTTTGATTACGCGTTATCTCAAAAATCATGCAACGTTGTCCGCCCCTTACGCCCACATTCAAATCAACAACCCTCTTACCGACAACCTTCCATTCGTGATCGGTCGGAAGTATAACATCGTAGTTTTAACGTTTCTGGTGCGACTGACGAGTTTCCACATATAGTCATGCCTCGGTGCGTGGTAACTCATTTTATCCTTCATATCCTCCTTGTCTCTATACTTTTACCGATGAACAATACATCCGGATTATCGGTCACGAAACGTCTCAAAGACGTGGACATGGAGGAATTTGGGAAAGGTCCATTCCAGGACCGAAATGAGCACTCTCTGCGATTGACACTTGCCATACCAAATGTGTGACCACGGTCGGTGTTCGTTGCAAAGGTGCGATCGGATAACTCGTGAAAGATCCGCCGATAGTAGGGCCCGGTTGCATCGGTGCTTGCATCCTAGTTCGCATAAACCGCCCATATGTGTGTGGGTCGCCTCGATCTACATTACGCGCCAGACGTTCGGCTTCATTCATAGATGCACACATCCGACCCATACGTTGTTCATTGTACGGTAAGTCCAATGGCTGACTAATGATATTTGCAATAAATCCCCAATCATAGCCACGTTCACTCGACACATCAATTACTTGATCACCGAAACATGTATTCGTTTGGATGACATTTTCATGAGGGTCGAGGCTCGGTGGAGTTTGTACAACATCATCACGGGGATTGCGAATATTATAAAGTTCAGGTGTAAAATCTTCAATCCCTCTATCAACTATCGGTTCTTCATTTAAGTTAAATGTGTTTTCCAACCTGTCTTCCGGCTCATCATCATCAATAACCAGTTCAGCGTTAACACACAGTTTTACAGGTTCTTGTCTACGCACATCACGAAGGTATGCTATCCATGTCTCGTCATCCGAAACATCAATCGGTCCCTCGCAGTTTGGATACAAAAGTTTCATTACCAATCTATTTTTGGATACATCAATTCCTACTTTCGAACACACTTTCTGTTTGACGTCATCCAATGTCGATCGTTACTTATAAGAATCATATAAAATGTTCCTTTTCTATAAGACCATCTGTCGCTTCTTTCATCATATTTCCACTCTCCGCCAAATGCAAACCTAATAGACAAAATGTTGTCATCTGTGAAAGAATAAAAATTTTGCATTAGTTTTCTGTGAAGAAATGAATATGAAATAATAATATTTATACATTGGGGTGTGTGTGTGTGTGAGTGTACATATATATATATATATATATATATATATATATATATATATATATATATATATATATATATATATATATATATATAGGGTTGGTTCCCCTACATACCATACTATCCATGCTTATCAGTCACATACTACTAAAATAGTGCATCCGATCACTATTTTAGTGCACCCTGGTTATTGTTTCAAGTGCAACTACAAATTGAGGAGAGCAGGTTTCTAGTTAGGTTTCTAGTATTACCTAATAGCAGATTTCCGCTTCATTAACTAGTGCACTCAAACAATAACCAGGTGCACTAAAATAGTGATCGATGCACTATTTTAGTAGTATGTATGTAAAGCATGGATCAATAAGTATGTATATGAACTCATTTATATATATATATATATATATATATATATATATATATATATATATATATATACACACACACACACACACACACGTATATAGACACATATGTATTCATACATATATCCACATACATTTACATTTACACAAATATATACACACACACCACACACACACACACACACACACATATATATATATACGTATATAGACACATATGTATTCATACATATATACACATATACACACACATATTTATGTACATATATATATATATAGGTACATAAATACACACTTATATATATGTACATATTTATATGTACATATTTATGTACATAAGTATACACGTATATAGACACATATGTATACACTTAAACACACATGCATATACATATATATACCCATATATACAAGTACATACACATATATAGACACATCTATACATACATATGTATATACATATGCAAATATATACATATATGTACACATATACTATTGATCATTTATTGTTTTGGTCTATAATCGTTGTGTTCTGTTGTGTTGTAACGTCGAGGGGTAAGAAAGCATAAATTATGGTTTTACCACGTCATAGAATACTTGATGATGACGAGGAGAACAGAGGCCGTCACGGAGCGGGCGGAATGGACCTTATATTTTCGATCTAAAGGGTGCCTCACTTCCGGTGAGGATTACCAGTGCGAGGGCAGGAAAGATGCTCTATCGAGCGGACTAATGAAATTTTCTACGAGCTACCTACCAGAGCCCCAATACAAAGCCTGGAGATTAGGCATGACAAATGGATCGGAAGGAATCGAAAACACCCTAGGAAAGCATGCAATTCTAAGAACATCGTCAAAGCCGGCGCAGTCACCAGTAAATTCGGTCATGAGATATTGATTTTTGGTTTTTCAAACAACAATGAGTGTGTCGTTTGGATCAATTTTTAATTAACATAATCATTACGCTAATTTAAAAAAATGTTCTCATACTATTACAAAATTCGTGAAAGCAGATACCATATATTTTCAAAAGCGGATTTGGCATCTTTCTACAACACCAACATAATCAACTAATAACCAAACCAATAAAACACGCTTGCTTCAACAACGGTGAAAATGTATATAATCAAAATATCAATTCCATTATCAAAAATAACATCAAAATTAATCATTTCTCTACCCTAAATACCGCTTTATACTACACAACGCTAATTGAACACAAATTTAAACAAACACGATAAATAAATTTTTTCATTAAAAACAAGTAACAATAAAAACAAACACGCTTAATTAAACGCGCTTTTAACATAATACATTCATGTGAACAATTAACAATAAAAACAAACACGATATATAAATTTTTTCAATAGTAAATAATTCTTTAGGTGAATGAACGCTACTCCATTTCTTTGCAAAACAACCCCCAGTATTGATTGTTTTATTGTTTATTTCGTTTGAAGGACCACAAACTCAACAATGGTGATTTTTGGAGTCGTTAAACGGTGAAGACAGAGGTGGTGAAAGAAAGAGGTGAAAAAAGTAAATAAAACGATAAGGTTCTTTGAAAGTGGGCCGAAACCGCCCAAACGCTTTCATCAAATCGTCCAAATTTGGACGGTGCGTTAGATTACATCGCCCAAATTTGGACGATTTGATGAAGGTTTGAAAAGTGTCGGTTTTCAGTCAAATTTGACAGTTCCATCCACATTTGGACGGTTTTTGTGTATTTTGGGCGGTTTTTGTGTATTTTAGAAGGTTAAATGCGTAATCAATGGAATTGGACGATATGCGTATAAATTTGGACGTTTTTGACCCACTTCTTCCAAATTTGGACGTTTTACTCGAAAAAAATTAGAAGTCCGACACACACACAAAAAAATTGTGACGCTTCTGATTCTTCGAAACGCCAATTTCACTAAAAAAATGATGATAAAGTAAACTTTAAGTTTGTATTTACAGAGATTTTACACTTTATAATAAATTTCTTGTGGCATTGTTGTGCAGCGTCTATTGTTTTCATTAATGCTTAAATTAAGTTGAAAAGCCGCTCCTGTCATTTTCATTCCTCAAATTCGCACTGCTTAATCTTTTTTATTTTTGAGTGAGAGCCTTCACTCTCTGCTACATTAATGGAGACGCTCTCAAACAATTCCTCTTCTCCAGAATCCAAACTTCTGAGAAGTTCTCCAAGACATGTGACATTGGGTTCTGAGAGTGAGAGCAAATCCAAGAAGAGATCATCTCCATCCAAAAGTGATGAATGTTCTTGGGATGGTTCTCTGCATGTAACTGCAGTGAAGAATGAACAACAAGAAGCCACTCCTTTTGACTTCCATGAACCGAATTCAATGAGCCCCGGAATATCATCAAGATTTACAATTAACGAATTCAAAAGGTCGTCTTCTGGAAGCCCAGTTGCTGCATTGCCTTCCTCTGCTCCAAGAACCACTTCAAGCCTGCTGCCATTGAGGTCAACTTCGGGAAAACGGCAACGGTTGGAGGAGAACCCGAGTGAATTGTCTGGATCGGGAAGCGGGTCGGACCAGAAAAAGGTAAGTGGTCATGAATTGGTGGGCATGCATTTGAGAAGGTCTCCTAGGTTGAGTTTGAGTCTCGATAGGCCTAATGGTAGAAATTCCCAAAGCGGTTTACCTACATTGAGTCGGAAGTCCTTAAGTTGTGGGTCATCTCCAATGCGGTTAGATGAACACAGAGAAAAATTTAGCAGAAGTGAATTGGGGAGCGTGGTTTCAAGAAAATTAGTTGTAAAGATGTTAAGATCTAGTGAAAATGAATTAGAATTACCTAAAACAGCAATTGATTCAAGAAATGTAGGTGACAATTTGTTAAGATCCTGGGAAATCGAAGCAGAATTAACTAAAACTCCAGATAATTCGAGGAAAACTGAATTAGATTTAGCTGAAACCCCTAATGATTTCAGAGAAAGCATTTCTCCGCAGCTGGGCAGTAGCGATTCCCTGGAGAAATGCTCAAGGTCTACCGATGCTTCTACTGGTGGTAGTAGTAAAGATAGGAATGTGAGACAGAAAAAATTAGAGTTGGATTTGACAAATGATTTAGGGTCAATCACTCCAGCAAATAACCACATTGGAGAAACAGATTTGAATTCTGGTGAAAGAGAGCTGCACATAGGGATAGGGGATCAGTCTACAGAGAAAAGTGTGTCTGATTTGTCGACTGGAAAGTGCTTGAGGTCTAGGAAAATTCCATTAATTGGGGAAAATTCAAAAACTGGACAGTCATCAATCAAGAAAAAGAAAAAGAGCGGAAAGAAAGCCGAATCCTTTTTCGTTGGGGAGCCACTTACTGAAGAAGAGGCTATGATAAGATGGCAATGGCGTTATGATTTGAAGGTATGTAATTAGTTGACTTTCTGAGGCCTAGTTGCGCTTTCCTTTCACTTGTTATGTTCTTCCCCCAATCCCATTTTGGCTTGTCCTGTTTACATTTTTTTAGTTATTTTATTGTAGATTAGATCATGTAGGTTGCACCAGCACGGATATGCAGATTTGAATATACGGGTACACTGCATGGTTGCAAATCTGCCCCAGGCTTGTATACTAAGTATACGATGTGTAAACGTATCAGATAGGGGACTCGGTGCCAAACAATAGTTTCCAATCTTCGTATACCCGTTCAAACATCTTATTTACTCAATTTCATAATTGTATTAGATCATCATAGGGAAGGAGGTCATAGGTAACCTTATCTATGTTACCATATGTGCATTGTTTAGTTAGGCCTCTCTATTACCTGTTTGCCTTATGTTTGCCTCGGTCCTAAAATGTCTTTATCCGGCCCCCATTTGCTTACCTGTAGGCGGGATTGTAATTCAACAGAAAGTATGCATGTCTAATGTAATGGTTACTTATATTAGTTGAGAGCCTCGCAAGCCTCTCCTATTATGTTTTTATTGGAACCTTGGGTTTGAGAGGGGGGTAGGGGGGGTGTGTTTGGTTCAGCAAGTACCATCAGTGGAGGAGTGTGCCCCTTTAGTTTTGTTTCCATTTTTATCATGGCATAGCCAATTTTTTATGATCTCGTCTTTATGGTAGACTTATTTGTAATATAATGAGATGACTAATTTGCAGCCTGAATTATTTGTTTGCAGAGTAAAAGTAAACGGAACGATGGGGTTCTAAAGTGAGTGACACATCTGAATGTCTTGGCAATGTTTCTGTGCATGCCTATTTATATATTGCTGGTATTTATGCATATTTTTTGGGTGCAGTGCTGGTGAAGAGGATGAAACAATATTGAATGTGGAATTCCACTATGCTCAAGCTAGTGTGGGTGGCTGCATTTTTAATGTTGGGGATTGTGCACTGATAAAGGTAATTCCTGTGAATTTTTCCGGATAGATTGCATATATCCTATTTCTTTATTGCTTCCTTTACAGCTTTATATTTTCTTAGTATTTCCAAGTGCCACCTCTTAAGCATTTTTCTCTATCTTCTTTGATCTCCCCACATTATGTGTATGTATATATGTATATACCGGCTCTATTCATAGGCAAACCATTTAAGAGTATTCAGTTTTTCTTTTATGTTGGAGCTAATCCAAATTTAGGAATTCATTTATTTTCTTATTGATTTGACTTCTCACAGATATAATTTTTTTCTCTCATAGATATAATTTTAGTTTGTGCTTCGAATCCATAATTTATTGTTCAAATGTCAGAAGCTGAAGTCTGAAGGATTAAAAATTTGATTTATTTACAGGATCGCATATTTTTCATAAATATCTCCTTTATCATTTATGCATCATTCTTAGTTTGGTGATAGTCATCGTTTTAGATAAAAATGTTATCTTGAAATTTTTGTGCCTAATATGTGAGATTTATGAACGAGCACCTATGCATGAAAGCATGCCTGTGACTTGTAATAGAAAGAAATGTTTAGAGAAAATTAAAAAAAAGGTAAGGTTTACTTGGAAAATAAAGTGGTAAGATTTACACAATAAGCCATTTTTCCAGGGTGAAGGAAAACAAAGTCATATAGGCAGGATCTTGGAGTTCTTCAAAACAATGGATGGAGAAGATTACTTTAGGGTCCAATGGTTTTATAGAGCACAAGAAACTGTGAGCTCCTTTATCCTTTCAGAAGTTTTTCCTTTTTGGCCTTTACACTTGTTTCAAAATAATCTGTTTACGGATTCTATTTTGTTCAGGTTATGAAAGAAACTGCTGCTAAGCATGACAAGAAGCGTGTATTCTACTCCACTGTACAAAATGACAATCCTCTTGACTGCATTATATCCAAAGTCAGCATAACACAGATACCAAATATGGTATGCTCCATAAATTGATTGGTTGATTCTCGTGTTTTGTTTGAAACTGCTTCTTTCTTTACACCTTCATTGATGTTTATTACTAAGTGCAATCTTTTCTTTTTATTAGTAGTAAAGGTGAAATCTTGACCTTTCTGCAATTTCCTGACGTTTTAGGCCAGTCTGAAGCAAGACGATATCCCACCTACGGATTTCTATTACGATATGGAGTACTGTGTCGAGTATTCTACTTTCCGCAGCTTACAGTATGGTACGTGCTGCTGCTAGAACTTACAATGTCTGTTCATATCTAGACTACATGATCTTTTCATTATGCTACCCGTTTTCCTTTAATTTCTCATCTCCAGATAAGTGATATGGGCGTTTTCCTTTCCTTCCAATTTCTTTTGGGTTGCATTGTTCAGGTGATAAGTTGGAGAGCCAAAATTCATTTCCACATCAAACTGATGATGCGTTTCATAAGCCAATCGCTGCAACTCCTTTGGCAATTTTGCCTAGTTGTGAATCTTTTAAATCAGAGTTGACACTGTTAGATCTATTCTCTGGTTGTGGTGGCATGTCTACAGGGCTGTCCCTTGGGGCCAAACTCTCTAGTGTTAATCTTGTGACGGTAAAAAACTAAAAACCACATTCCCATCATTAAGTATGTGATATTTGGGTGTCATACTCATCTTCTTGCACTTATTTTAGAGATGGGCAGTGGATTTTCAGAAGGCTGCAACAGAGAGTGTGAAGCTAAATCACCCTGAGGCACAAGTAAGTTGACAAGATGTACTCTAAACTCTAAAAGGCCTGTCTTTTTTTGCTAAAAATCACAAGATTTTTTTTTTTTTAATTTTAATTTTATTTTATTATTTTTTTTTTTTTGGAGCTGAATCGATGTTTTATGTCTAGGCTAGAAATGAATCTGCTGCAGATTTTCTTGAGCTATTGAAAAGGTGGGAAAAGCTTTGCCAATGGTATGTTTTCAGTGATTCAGAAAAGACTTCTGAAGCCGGATCAAATAATGAAGCAGAAGGCGAAAGTACTGAAGATGTTGATTTGGACAAAGATGAGGACTCAGATGCAGAATCTGAAGTTTCGCATCTGGTTGATATTTGTCACGGTGATCCCAATGACACAGGGAAGAGTGATCTACATTTTAGGGTAAATGATTTACTCATACCAGATGGTTCATAATAAGACTCAAAATCTGTCATAACCGTGCAATGATAATTAGTACTACCTCCGTCCCAAAATATAAGTCCTTTTAGGTTTTTTGTTATGTCCCAAAATGTAAGTCCATTTACAAAACCATTTTATTACATTTTTCTCCTTCTACCCCTCATTTATTATATACTCAACCACTTTTTATTATTTTGCATTAATACCAATGAAAGGTCATTTTAGTCTTTTTAATCAAAATTAATGACAAATAACAAATTTAACCAACTTTCTTAATATGTGTGAAAAGGCCTAAAAGGACTTACATTTTGGGACGGAGGTAGTATACAGTAAAAAGGGATATATAGTGAGTTGTGAATTTCTCTTGATTGTGCTTCTAATCTTGCCTGATTTCGTAGGTTTCCTGGAAAGGATATGGACCGGATGAAGATACATGGGAGCCAATAGAAGGATTAAGGTGTTTAATCATCTACTTTATCACACTGCAAATCTCACAATACATATCCTTCTAGCAAGCCATTACTAACATATCCTTCAATAGATGAATATGCTTTCGATTAATCACGGCCTATTTGTAGTTGATCGATGCATTTCATGGTTTCCAAATCTGTTTGGAAACAAGAAAAAGAAGTACTACTATACATCTTCTAACAATCATTTGCTTAAAATATCTGAATTATCATTCAAGCTAGAACATGGTCTATTCCATTTTAGTTGTTTTCCTTTTCTCCAATTATGGAATGTTGAATAGGAGACTATGAAATAGTAAATGGTTTCCTATTAATGCCCCTTTCATCTTTTCCAGTAACTGCAAGGACAAAATAGTGGATTTCGTCAAGAATGGATTGAAGTCTAAAATCCTTCCTCTTCCGGTATGTTCTTCTAAATTGGATGTTGTCATTTTCCATTCTTGCTTGCATACTAAGTTACAGTACACCACTTGTTGTGATAAATGGTTCAGGGGGACGTTGATGTCATATGTGGTGGGCCACCGTGCCAAGGTATTAGTGGTTATAACCGCCATAGAAATGTCAATTCTCCTTTAACAGATGAAAAGAACCACCAGCTTGTAGTCTTCATGGACATAGTGGAGTTCCTAAAACCAAAGTACGTATTGATGGAGAACGTGACGGATATTTTAAGATTTGGTGGAGCTTCTTTGGGAAGGTACGCTTTGAGTCGTCTAGTATGCATGAGGTATCAAGCAAGGCTTGGAACTATTGCTGCTGGCTGTTATGGTCTTCCACAGTTTCGACTTCGTGTTTTCCTTTGGGGTGCAATTCCCAGTGAGGTAAAATTCTACCCTTTGATACATTTAAATGGAACCATATCCCTTTCATAACGCCCATTGAACCAATCATCACTTTGAGACAAGAAACCGAAAGAGAATGTTCACAAATTGGATATACCTATCTTGATGGATATGTTATAAGTCACTATATTATCATAAAGTTGTTTTGTTGTTATGTGCAGAAATTACCACCCTTTCCTCTTCCAACACATGAAGTAGTAGTGAAATATTGGCCTCCACTGGAATTTGAGGTACTATATAGGCGTAATTCGTATTAATTTGCCTTGTCAATGCATGGAATATTGTAATGGATCCATCTTTTTGTTGCAGAGAAATACTGTTGCATATGATGAAGGACAAAAACGCAAGCTTCAGGATGCTGCTATTCTTTCAGATGCCATTTCTGATCTTCCAGCTGTATGGATGTGATTTTCTCTATTGCCCCCCACCCCCCACCCACCTTCCTCCCCAAAAAAATCCGTTTTTTTTTAATTCAGGTTAATTTATCCTCATGTACTCATAAATTGTAGGTTACATGCAATGAAAAGCTGGACGAGATGCCATATAGTATGCCTCCTGTTACTGAATTCCAAAGATACATCAGACGTACCAAAGAAGGTAACGATTTTCTCTTGCAAGATTATGAGATCCTTGTCAATCTGGGAACACACTGTTTTAGCTTAAATTTTTGTTCTTTGTTTTTTTGGGTTTCTGGGGTATCTTGTTTTCAACATTATTCAGGAAAGTTGCTTTATTTTGTTTCAGTCCATTTGTTTGAGTTCTTCTCTAACACAAAGTACATTGCCAAATAGCTAGAGACAACTTTGTTTGGCTAGTTCCAGTTTCTTGTGCTTGTCTGTGGCCATCTTTTATATTACTCAATGTGTAACAGGGCCATACATTGTGTGAACATGCATCATTTTAGTTCTGAATTATTTGAATGTTCATTATATACGATATTTTGAGGAAGAATCTTCTGTTTCCTGGTTTCTGCATGTGTCTAGGCTTATTTCTACTATGTTTGCCTTTCCAGAGATGATGGGTATCACATCTTCTCAAGTTAGTGCTACAAATGAACCGCTTTTATACGATCATAGAGCATATCCATTTTCTGAAGACAACCGCATACGAGTTAGTCAAATCCCACGCAGAAAGGTTAATCATCGACTATTCTTCTTTTAAACTATGATTTTGCAAGTTTTTCTGTTTCTTATTCATTTATTATTCTGCAGGGTGCCAATTTCGAGATCTTGCTGGAGTAGTTGTGGGAAATGACAACACTGTGCGCCGTGATCCAAAGATTCCGCCACCTGTTCTGCCTTCCGGAGAACTATTAGTCAGTAGTTTCCTTGTTTGTTTCTGTCACAAAAGTACTAATTGTTTCAATTCATTTTGATTTATCCTAAATCTCTTCACCTGCACTGCCTATGTTAACATTAAGACTTCTCCTTTTATTTAGGACGATGTAGTATTTCTGTGAACTTTCTTTTGTTTGCTATGGTGTGAAGATTACTGATCTTTTACTTGTTTCCATCATTTCAGGTACCAGATTGTGTCTTCAACTACGAAAAAGGGAAATCTAGAAGGTCTCGAGCGTCTTTTAATCTGCTGGGGCGTTTTAAAAAGTTCATTTTTCATTATCATGATTATTGAATCCTTCTTGGTTGTTTCGTGTTTTTAGGCCATTGGGAAGATTATGGTGGGACGAAACAGTACCAACTGTTTTAACTTTCCCTTACTTTCTAGCTCAGGTACCCTTTCATCTCTTCATACGACGAAGATTCTTATAAGCCAGTAAAACACCATATACAATTACGTTTTCTTTTATAGGCTATATTACATCCGGAGCAAGACCGTGTTCTCACCATACGTGAGTGTGCCAGATTGCAAGGCTTCCCTGATTATTACAGGTTCTGTGGTACAGTTAAAGAAAGGTAACACATTTACATCACATATTTTGCACTTTGGATTTTGATCTGTTTAATTTCAGCCAAACAATCTTTAAAAGATTTAAGTGAGTCGATTAGGTTCGGCTTTAAAGTGTATGGTTCACGGATATGACTGATGGTGGGCTTGTCTACTTTTATAGGTACTGTCAAGTTGGAAATGCAGTAGCTATACCTGTGGGAAAAGCCTTAGGTTATGCACTTGGAATGGCCTACCAAAAGCTCACTGATGATAATCCACTAATAACTCTACCTCCCAATTTCGCCTTTCAGTTGTCTTCAACTGATGACATTGTTGTCTTAGGAAAATGAGTAAAGTTTTTTTTTTTCTTTCTTTCTTTCTTTCCTTTTATGCCCTTTGATTTTACACAACTGATTAGAGTTGTCATTATTCTTTCCCTTTTACCTAATAAGGATATTCTGAAGGGGGTATTCTTCTTCCACCACCAATTGGTTCTGCGGGATACGCGAGAAATTAAAACCGCATGTTGTTGTATTATTAGATCTGTAGAAGGGGTTTGTTTGTGTTACATGGAATCAGGTGCAGGTGTCAAATAGGGGTAGGATATTGAAACTCTAGGAATATAGTGGCCAGAAAGGATCTGAGTTTCCTTAGGGGTACACTTGTCATTTCATGTAACCGTCCCCTTTGTAGCATTGCTTGTAACATGAATATCGAGTCCCGTCTCTTCGAATTTCTCTGCAAAATGATGGAAATTCTTGCTGAAATTGAGCTGAACTGATGTACTACTACACACACCTCTTGTATCTTTTCAATAGTCAAAGTTTACCAGTTGAATTTAAAGTGAGATTTCTGTTTTCAATTTCTTTACTTAGTCTTTAGCATGAGTTTCTTTACTTTAGTCCTACCCTTCTGCAGATAAATGAAAAGGCATGTATAATATGTATTCTTATAGAACCTTGTTTTGAAGTTGTGGCTCTCACCGACTACAACAATATTTAAATGTACGCATTCCAATACTGTGAACATATTTCTCTAAAATAGATGTCGGGATGAATTTAGTGAACAAATTTGTTAGGTTGTTACTAAAGCAACCACTGTGAATAGGCCGATTGACTTTGCGATCTAGTTATCTACGTCCTAATTATTCCTTCCATTTGTGGCTACTTCAAAATAATCGACGATGGCATGCATACAATCGGCTAGATTCTAAACATATGCAAATTAACTCTGATAACCACAATAAAAGAGTTGAACAACTAGATGCGATCCCTAACTGCCGGCAGCAGCCAGCCAGACCAGCCGTGGAGCCGGGAGATACGGGAACCATATCTGGTTTTCTAATCTCACATTGAATACTAATTATATCATAGGTTGCTTTCGATGAACTATCACATGATTTCGTTAACTTTTACCCTCACAAGAAATCGTAATTACTAAGATTTAGACAAGCATAACACAAGTAAAAACCCTCAAAGTTGATGATTCCAGAAATTCTACGAAGCGTAAGTAATAAATCTTCTCGGAAATAATATTATAGCAAACCGAAGAACTTTTATTGCCAAAACGACTACACATTGGAAGAGAAAAGATAAATATTATGTATATGGTCGTATGAATGTATCATGTTACAATTCGTAGCTATGTTGCCACGACGAGCTTGGCCTATATGCGAGGTGGATTTATGCTCATAGTTTTGTCCAATAAATGCACATGTATGGTGACCGATCAAACTTATGTCAAACATGTTCATTAACCTCGCTGGAAAATCTCACTGACATAAAGCCAGAAAACGGAAAATATTTATGGAATATGCGATCTTACTACGAAAACCTAGTGGGAAAAACTTACTAAAGGGAATGAATCTTTAGAGTATAAGCAGGGCCGGCCTTGGCGTTTTTGAAACAAAAGAGTTTAAAATAGGCGCTTTTAGTTGAAGTTGTTTTATTTTTATAAAAGCATACTTATCGTGTTTTTAACATCCGTAAATACAAAATTCAATATATTGATAGCCTCAAAACATACCTACAATGTAGTTTTTTCTAGCATATTTAGAAACAAAAACCAAATTCATACGTATACACAAAACTTTTAGATATTTTTTCATAAATAAATGTTTTCATTATCATTTGCATACGAGTTACCGTACGATTTCGAACTGATGCACCTCTGCATGCGAATGGTGATAACCCTTACCTTTTCGTATAAAAACATCTCAGTTCGAATTGGGCTTCCTTCAGCCTATAAAAATGCATAGTATGCATATGAATTTTACACAAGTTTGAAAGCATCATCAGAACAAAAATTTGGGCAATTATAAAAAAATAATTAACATATTATATTAGGTTGGATCGGATTGAATCTACACAATTTTTTTTTCTTTTAGCGAAACATGTACCGTTGGGCCTGACACCGTTGGGCTTAAGACCGCGGTAGGGCTGAGCTTGGTCCGGTTTGGGTCGGTTCGGTTCGGTTTTTTGCTTTATATTTGGTCGGTTTGGGTCGAAATTTCATCCCCAAACCGAACCGAATCTCTTGGAAAACCAATGGTTCGGTTTGAACCAATTTCGGTTTGGGTTCGGTTTGGGTTCGGTTTGAACAGTTTATCTATTAATGGTTGTTAGGTTTGGGGTTCGGTTCGGTTTGCATATATCATAAAAACCAAAAAATAAGATCGGTTTGGATTGGTTTAATATATATATATATATATATATATATATATATATATATATATATATATATATATATATATATATATATATATATATAATCGGTTCGAGTTCGGTTTGGATTGGTTTAAAATAAAAAAAAACGAAACCAAACCAATACATTTCAGTTCGGTTTGAAACCAAACCGAAAAATTAGGGTTTGTATCGGTTTGGGTCAAATTGGTTTGGATCGGTTTGGTTTTTGCTTTTTTCGGTTTCACTCTTCATCACAGCCATGGTATCTCTGGCCTACTTATAGGGCCGGCCGTGAGTATAAGTCAAACACTAATACAATATAATATTTTATAACGCTTCGGGAGCTCCATTTATTTAGATTTAAAAAATTCCTTTAGATCAAGCAATTTATCTCAATTTTGGGCTACTTGAAGCAATATATATTTTAACGATCTATCTAGAATTTTTGTGTTATAGTTTAAGTCATTCATGTTGCATTGGCATGATAAAAAGCAATATATACTTTTTTTAAACCTTGTAATTTTATTTTATTCAATTGGGAAGAGAAAGGTACAAAGTTCATGGGCCACTCCTGCTCCCCTTAAAAAACATGCATCCTCAATGTACTTCTCTCACCTCCTTAAAACTTTAGTTCAAAAAACCTGATGTGAAAAAAACCGGGTGCTAGAAAAAGGGAACGAGTCTCCATACATTGGAACAAAAATTACTAGAAATAAAACAAAATAAAAAACTAGGAGATGCAACTCCAGTAATACAATGAAAGAAAGCTAGCAAATAAAGACGAAACAAAAAGCTCCCAGCAAACTTGATGTGCCTAAACTCTTATACCATAAATGCTTATGGATATGTCGAACTTGGATTTCATTTTTGAGCTCATAAATATCTTATAGATAACTCCAAGAGATAAATAAACAGAAAGATTATAAAGTTGGATTCATTTCTTGATAATGACATTGTACAGCAGTAGGCATATAAGTACTACAAAACACAGAATCTACTAGATAGATTTATGTTATAATTAACGACACTTGGATTAATCTAAGCCATACACCTTTTAGACTAATCTAACGGTCATACTTTAACCTTATCTTCAACAGCCCCCCTCAAACGAAATGGTGCTGTTGCAACATTGAGTTTGTTCCTGAAGTGTGTAAAAGAGGAAGGAGGCAGAGCTTTAGTCATACTGTCAGCAATCTGTTCAGAGGAGGGCACATATAAGACTTGCAGCTGTTTTGCTAGAACTTGATCTCTAATAAAATGGATGTCAACTTCTATATGCTTGGTCCTAGCATGATACACTGGATTGTAGGCCAATGAAGTAGCTCCAGTGTTATCACACCAAGCCTTAGGAATCCCAGGAATTTGAAGACCTAATTCACCCATAAGTTGCTGTAGCCACTTCATTTCTACAGATAGATCAGCAAGAGCTCTATACTCAGACTCTGTGCTGGACCTAGACACTATCCCTTGCTTCTTGGAACTCCAGGACACTAAGGAATCACCAACATACACACAATAGCCACCAACAGACCTTCTATCAAAGGAACTGACTGCCCAATCAGCATCAGTAAACCCAGTCAAGTGAAAATCATTAGATGGTTTGAAGTGCAGACTGAAGTGTAGAGTCCCACTGACATATCTCAATAACTTTTTCAATGCTGTCCAGTGACCAGAATAGGGTTCTTGCATAAACTGACTCAAGCAATTGACAGCAAATGTGATGTCCGGTTTGGTTAGAGTAAGATACTGTAAACCACCAATAGCACTTCTATAGATTTTAGGATCAGACAGAGGAGTACCTTGCTTTGGCTTAAGGTTTATTCCAGCAGTCATAGGTGTGGAGCACCCTTTTAAATGATCCAGTCCAAGCCTCTGCAGTAGTTGAATAGCATAATGAGACTGATTTAAGTAGAGGCCAGAGCTATCTCTGAAAACTTGCATCCCCAGAAAATGTGATACTGGTCCAAGGTCTTTAAGAGCAAATCTGTTGTTGAGCTGTTGCACAAATCTCTTGATCAGATCAGGTGAGTTTCCTGTGATCAGTATATCATCAACATAAACTAAAACATACAACACTTGTTTAGGTGTTTTGTATGTGAACAAGGATATATCAGAAACAGCTTGGACAAACCCCCACAGTTTCAGTTGTCCTGCTAATGCTTCAAACCAGGCTCTAGGGGCCTGTTTCAACCCATACAATGCTTTGTTTAACTTGCACACAAAATGTCGTCTGGTAGGATCCACAAATCCCTCTGGTTGGGACATAAGAACAGGCTCCTTAAGAGGACCATTAAGAAAGGCATTATTGATATCTATTTGATGAACAAGCCAATTCATAGACACTGCAACAGCTAAGATAACCCTGATGGTTCCAGATTTTGCAACAGGACTAAATGTTTCTGTAAAGTTGATTCCATAGTTCTGCAAGAACCCCTTTGCTACAAACCCAGCCTTATATTTGAGAACACTTCCATCAGGATGAAGCTTCACTTTGAATACCCATCTATTTGCCACAACATTGTGATTTGTTGGTGGTGGAATCAAATCCCAAGTATGATTCTGCATGAGATCCCTGTACTCTTCTGCCATAGCACTTCTCCATTCAGATTTAGACAATGCCTCTAATACATTTAAGGGTTCTGTGGGAAATGTCAAGGTATTGACATTGAGACACCTGACACTATAGGTCTTAGGTTTAAAAATGCCAGCCTTTGCCCTAGTTTGCATAGGGTGGACAGAAACCAAGGTTTTGTCAGTAGGTTGTTGAGTAGGAGCACAAGTGAAACAGACTGAGATTCAGTTATAATAGGAACATATGTGCTAGAGGCTGTAGAAGATGGAGATGTGCTTTGAGAACCCTGTTGAGAGGATGTACTGATATGTGGTGTGATTGCAACAGCAGGTGTGGATGGAGGTGTATTCTGTGTTACTAATGTGTGTGTGTTAGGGCTGGAAGGTGTGGATTCCTCAGTGGTGTAAGTTTTCAGTACCTGTGATGAGTGATCATCAGCTGCAGATGTCTCCTCTTGGTGGATTGTACCAGCACTGGCAGGAGCAGTGACAGGGGTGAAGTGCCATTGATCAAGCAGATTGAGAGTTGAGTGTTGGCCTTGATTGGACACAGGAATGACATCTCTATGGGGACCCTGTAGGAAACCATCTAGGAAAGGAAACACTTCTTTATTAAACACAGCATTTATGGTGATATACACTCTTCCAGATTCATCTAAACACTTATAGCCTTTATGACTCATACTCAATCCAAGATTGACACACTTGGAGCTATGAAACTGGAACTTGGTTTGCTGAAATGGCCTAAGATTTGGGTAGACAGCACACCCAAAGACTCTAAGAAGGGAGTAGGAAGGTTTTGTGTTGTATAAACACTCATATGGGGACTTATGGTTTAACACACTTGTAGGAAGATTATTGATCAGGTTAACAACAGCCTCAAAACTGTGCCACCAGAATCTAAGTGGCATAGATGCTTGTGCTAGAAGAGTAAGACCAAGTTCCACAATGTGTCTATGTTTCCTCTCAGCTCTCCCATTTTGGCTATGATCATGAGGACATGAATGTCTGAATAGAATTCCTTCATTTTTAAGATATGGTTCAAAACTCCTATATTCACCCCCCCAATCAGATTGAACACACTTAATAGTGGAGTTAAACTGGTTCTGAATCAAGATTTTGAATTGTTGGAAAGCTTTTACAGCTTCAGATTTAAGTTTAAGAGGGTATACCCAAGTATACCTAGTGTGTAGGGCTGTAAACGAGCCGAACCCTACCGAACCCTGGTAGGGTTCGAGCTCGGCTCGAATTTTTCGAACATAAGGTTCGGCTCGGCTCGAATCGATCGAACCTTAATTTAGCAAGGTTTCGCCTGGGTTCGAAC
Organism: Gentiana macrophylla; assembly: GCA_026214975.1. Classification (NCBI taxonomy): domain Eukaryota; kingdom Viridiplantae; phylum Streptophyta; class Magnoliopsida; order Gentianales; family Gentianaceae; genus Gentiana; species Gentiana macrophylla. The sequence goes on along the minus strand of CM047806.1, from coordinate 99,658,403 downwards.
TGGAATATTAGGAAACATGTTCGGTCCGGTTCGGCTTTCGAACATGTTCGAACCTTCGAGCAGTTCGAACATGTTGAACGGTTTGAACATGTTCGGCTCGAACATGCTCGAACCGTTCGAACATGTTCGGCTCGAAACGAACCATTTGTAATAGAATAGAGAATAATATATATATATATATATATATATATATATATATATATATATATATATATATATAGGGTTCTTCTTCTAACCCTAATTTGATTTTGATTTCTATTTTAATTTAATTTTATATATATATATATATATATATATATATATATATATATATATATATATATATATATATATATATATATATTTTTTTTTATATATAAAATAGTTCGAGCGAACGTGTTCGATACTGATTCGGCTCGATAGAGCGAATATCAAATACCTACCGTTCGCTCGGCGTTCGAAGGTTCGAATCGAACTCGAATCGAGCTTTTTTGAGCGAATACAATGAATCGAATCGAATCTCGGCGTTCATTTCATTACTACTAGTGTGATCATCAATAAAATGAATATAGTAAGTGTATCCCTCAATGGATTTGACAGGGGCAGGTCCCCAAATATCAGTGTGAACTAAATCAAATATGTTATTATCATGAGAAGCAGAAGGATAATGAGGCAACATGTGTGCTTTTCCTAACTGGCAAGCTTCACAGAAGTTCAACTTTTCATTAAGAGCAACATTACATTGAAGTAAGACTTGTTTCAGTACATTGACAGAACAATGACCTAACCTTCTATGCCAAGTATCAAGAGTAACACCTTGACTGGCAACTTTAGGGAAAGACTTTTGGGACTTAGACACACTAAAACATGAGGAATCACTGAAACTACTGGTTTTGGAGTGAAGGGAACTCTGATCCTTAAGATTGGGAGGTTCCATCTGGTACAATCCAACATTGAGACGACCCCTGAGCAGAATTTGGTCTGTACTCTTGTCCTTCACAAAACACAAGGAATCAGTGAACAAAACAGTGATAGCATTATCAAAAATTAGTTTAGACACATTGATTAGATTTTTTGTAATTTCAGGAACATGTAAAAGAGTATTAAGAGTTAAAGGTTTGACAGCAGTGGGAATAGAACTAGTGCCAATGTGCTTAATGCACAAGGCCTTACCATTTCCCACAGCCAATGTATCATTACCATTGTATCCAGCACTGAGATGAATATTATTGAGATCAGATGTGACATGGTTGGTGGCACCACTGTCAAGATACCATGAACTATCACCAACACTTTGAGGGCTTGCAACAAATGTTGAAATCTGTTTAGGAGTGTGATTATCATCAGTGCTGTTGTTGTTGAAGTCAGTTTCAAACCTATGCCAGTAGATATTAGCAGTATGGGCAATTTTACCACACAATTGACAAGCAATCTTGCTGGTGTTAGCATTCTAGTTCTGACTTTGATTTCCTCTGCCACCCCTGCCTCTGCCACCATTCCGGCCACCTCTTTGACCTCCACCACCTCTACCTCTGCCATCATTATTGTTTGGAGGCCTGGAATTGTTATAGTAGCCACCAGGTCTTGGCCTAGAAGAAGTCAGATGGGCAACAGCATTACCAGGTCCTCCTGGAGAGTGAAATCGAGCCACAAGTTTCTCATGAATAAGAAGTTGTGATTGAACATCTTGCCATGTGAGAGCACCAACCCGTGCAGTGATATTAACTATGGCTGCTTCATACTCTTTATCAAGACCACCCAGAACTGCCAATATCAATTCAGACCGAGTAATAGGATAACCTGCAGCTGCAAGGTTATCACTATAAGATTTCATCTGGGCTAAGTAATCAGCCATGGATCTTGACCCCTTCTCTGCTTTTGCTAAGGAGTTCTTCAATTCAAGCATCCGGGCTTCAGACTGACTGTTGAACAAGGTTTCCAAAGTTTTCCAGATTTCATGGGAGGTTTCACAGCCAATTACCTCAACCAATGCCTGTTCAGTCATGGAACTGGGAAGCCAACCAACCAGCAACGAATCTGTAACATCCCAGTCTTCTGGTGTTTGAGATCCAGAATATCCAAGAGTAAATTGAACACTAGGAACAGCTGAGGGCCTGGGTTTAGTACACAGCAGATATCCATCCAATCTGTGACCTCGAATGATAGGCAAAACAGTGGATTTCCATAAGAGATAGTTATCACGAGATAGCTTAACATTGCATGTTTGAGTTAAGTGCCCAGGAAAAGGAGTAGAGGACGAAGGAGGAAGAAGACCATAACCTGGAGAGCGCATCAACGACGGATAGAGCTCTGGACAAAAAGGAGAATCACGAATCGATGATACCAGAGGTGGAATCTGACCAAACTGCATGGTAGGTGACATTCCGGCAGCTGAAAAGGATGTTTGGACACCGGTAGTGAACAACATTTGGCCGGAAAGAGGTGGAACCGAGGTGTGAGCAACAAGGCTTTGAGTGGACGAGCTTGATTCAGAAACAGACGAAGCAGGAACGGAAGTGGTTGTTAGAACAGGACCGGTGGAGCTGGGTGAGGCTCCAATTTCCGGCAGAGTCGCCATCTCCGGCAACCTTGCTTTGATACCAAGATAAATAAACAGAAAGATTATAAAGTTGGATTCATTTCTTGATAATGACATTGTACAACAACAGGCATATAAGTACTACAAAACACATAATCTACTAGATAGATTTCTGTTACAATTAATGACACTTGGATTAATCTAAGCCATACACCTTTTAGACTAATCTAACGGTCATACTTTAACCTTATCTTCAACACCAAGGAACGCCCACATTATGCAGAAGCATTTGAACTTGGATTTGATTTTTTTTTTTTTATCGTTTCCGCTTTCTTACTTTTATAATATCATTTTTACAAGAAGTTCGCGTGCCTTACTTTTCACGAGTGAGACACATGCCGAGCGTTTCTTTCATATTTTACGCTTATATTTGGGAACAGATCGTTACAAAGTCATTTTTACAAAAGTCGTTTTACAAATAATGAAGGGATGGTGGGAGTAATTACCATTTTTTTCTTTATTGTTCAAATGTACCATGGTTGATTAGTGTGTTCTGATTGGTTAAACAAAGATGGTTCTATTGACACCCATTTTTTACTTGTGGTCTTATCGAATGACACCAATTTTTTACTTCCAAAACCACGGGTGTTATGCATCGAAAAATTTACTTTGAAAACTACATTTATTTTTCGTGAAAAATGAACGTCACTACTAGTAACGTTACTTCTTATAGAAAAAATCAATACGACAAAGACAGTGGTGAGTAACGTCAGGGCCGGCCCTATGCTAAAAGAGGCCTAAGGCTGATTGGTCGGATGACCCCCTTTGGTGCCTTGGTCGATCAGGCGGTCAATTAGACGATACCGGTTGGTCGTACGGAGACCCCCCCCCCCCCCTAAAGCCATAACTAGACAATTCCCTCTGTTCAACCTTTTTAGAAATCAATCCATACAACCATACATAGCACAAACATATAAGCATATAAGGATGACCTTATTCTCGGTCAGGCGGTACCGATTATTATATATAATTATATAATAAAAAATAAAAGTAAAAAATAATTATTTATAAATCCAATATTTTATCATTTGTGATATGTCGGATCTTTTACAATTTCTATATATGCTTCGATCTCTTTACCAATTCAATTACACTTTACCAATTCAATTACACGTGTTCTAAAGTGACCACAAAGTTGATATTGTCATCATATTCTGACATTAAACATTTGATGTTTTTTTAATATACGGGTCGATAAATTATACTCCCTCCGTTTGTTTTTTAACTGTCGGAGAGAGAAGAATTACACAGATTAAGAAAGTGATTAATGTGTCTGAAAAAGAGTGTAAAATACCACAATTACCCTTCATTCCTTGTGTATGGAAAAATGTACAAAAATTTGTGTTATTGAAATGAAGGGTAAAGGTGGAACTCAAATAATAAATGTTGCATTGTAAATGCAAAATGACAGATAAATGAAAGTAAAGTAAATTCTAAAAAGTGGCGGTTAAAAAAACAGATGGAGTATATGTTTGTATTAGTATTATTTGTATTTTTCCAAACAAATATGTACTATTGTTATACCGGAAATATGTTATCATCATTAAACCTGGATATAAACTATAAGTGTATGTCATGATGTCCAAAACTTTAAGTGAAAATTGCCTATGATTTTTTTTTTACAAAACTCGGGGCAAAGCGAGGGGCCCTAGGAACCCAAGACGAAAGTTTAGTGTGCCTTAGCATACGGACGGCCCCGAGTAACGTCAATGACACGAACGTTCATTGTACAAAAGGAACGTCACTTACAATAACATACGGTGGATAATAGCATTTATACATATGTGATACCGAAAGTAATTTTACACGTTTGTAAAGAAGAAAAAGTATTCAAATATGGTGCAGGAAGCAAAATGACATCAATAAACCTGATAAACAAGACCCGTAAGCCAGATACTACCTCCGTCCTACAAAAAGTGTCAATTTTTTGAAAATAAATTGTTCATAAAAAGTATCTATTTAGAAAATCAATTCATCATTTAAAGCAATCACAATGGACACCGAATAGGCTCTTGGCCTTCTGCCTGTACTATAGATATTTTGTAAGTAAGATATTTTGTAGCTTCCTTGTCCGTAGACAAAGCGGATTTGGAATTGTCTTTCATTCCAAGGCATAACTTGTATCCACACGCTTCATATTCAGCTTCATATTCGCCCGGAGTTCGCTCCCAGAAATATAGCCATCCCTACCCCCTTGCGTCAATCCCACGAGCCACTTATCCATTCTCATTGAATCGCGGGGGGAGCAAAGCCATATAGAAAAACTCACATTGGGTTTAGGGAAAATCAGGCTCGAACTGATGGCTTCCACCACTTCAAGGTGGAATCTTCAAAGGGATAACAAGCTCTAGCTACAAATTGCTGAAAAAAGCTATCTCTTTGCCCCACATCACGCAGAACTTGTCTCGGCATCTACATGTCATTACATGCACAAATCCATCCTTAATGATTCCACAGTACCTTTATGCTCTATTGACCCAAATAAATAAAAAAGTAAAATTCAAGGGATCAAATAGCAATTCTTACCGTTAAAAAAAATCATTTAAAAAAACAACTTGCATCTACAAGTTCCGTAAAACATATCTCTCTATATAATAAGAAGACAAGAGTGTGTGAGGGAGTGACATTTTTTTTTTTGATTGGTTCCTCATTTTTACTGTTCATCAGCCCAAAAGCCCACCTTTTTTTTACTGTTCATCGGTCCAGCGGCCCATCTTTCTTCACTGTTCATCAACCATGCATTTTACTGTTCATCGGGGGGTTTTTTTTTTTTCTTTCAATTTTTTTTAATCTGCATATTAGCCTTAATTTAACCTTATTATGTGTGTTGTGCTTAAGATGTATCCGATTCCAATTTAATTACATATTATTTTGCTTTGTGTCTGAACCACACAACCCTCTCGAGATAGACACCAAAATCATTACCGAGAAGAAAAATGGATCGAAAACAACCCCACGCACCCCTTCTTTTTATTTGTTTTATTTTATATATTTGGCTATACTTCTCGACGAAGGAAACAGACATAACATTAATATTTTATTACTCTATTCATTCCTATTTATATGTCGCAGTTGCCGAAATCAATTTTTTTTAATATGAAATCCGATGAACAGTAAAAAATTGGACTGCTGGGCCGATGAACATGAATTAAATGGGTTATGAAGTTAAATACTATTTTCTACATTTCTTCGTATTTAATATCGTCAAATAAGTTAAAACTTATAGCATGGGCACGTCGTTAGTTAGTTTTAGTGTGAATAAAGGCCAATTTTTACTAATACCATGATAAATGTATTTTATTGATGAGTGTTAAATGTAGTTTGGAACTTTTGTTTTTGTATCGGTAATACATGTAAGTAAGTCAAAACATTTGTCTAATTGTAAATCATGTTAAATAATTGACATCATAATTTGTTGTATAATATCAATGCCGGCTAAATTTCGTCATTTATATTGTGTTGTCTTAAAATGTGTGGAGTGATATTTTAGTTAAAATGTATTTTATATTTAATAGTTTTTGACATTAAGGTAAGCATCTAAGATGGGCACTCAAGTGCGTTACACGGAGTACCGTTTTACTAGTATATATATATATATATATATATATATATATATATATATATATATATATATATATATATATATATATATATATATATATTAAAATATTGGATTTGAAAGTAAGAAAATCACGCCCAAAATATGAATGTAACTGGATTAATCTGAGACCAAAATAAGAAATGTTGGAACAGTCCGCCGGAAACTAGTAGATCAGTTCGCCGGAAAATCTATTGATCTTCCATTTCCATTCAACCAGCTTGTTTCTCCAAGAAGAAGATGACCACTGCTAAAAAAAATCCTCCAATTTTAGAGCAACCACATTGGCTCTAAAATTGCCAATGTGATATACACTTTTTTTTGTGAGAAGAGCCAATGTGATAATGTAACATCCCGACTATTCGTAAAAGGGTAAAATAGTCATTGGGTGTATTTATTACGACCTAGTTATTATTTGTCCCATTTATTTAATTAAAAAGGAATTAATTAAAGAATTTAGCTATTAATTATAAAGGATTTAATTATTGGCTATAAAAAGGAATTAATCCCCAAATTAATTCATTAGTTCACACGCATTTTTCTGAAGAAAAAAAGAGAGATGGAACGGCAGAGAGGAAGAGGCAACGCGGAGAAGAAAGCGAAATAAAAGGGAGAACCGTGTGATCAATCCGTTCATCTTATCAAGGTGCCGCAGGAGAGAAAAGTGATCAGCGCGAGGAGACGCAACTTTGGAAAATAATATCTCTCAATTTCGTAAGTTTTCAGTTTAACCCTAGTTTTCGGTATTCGTAGAGTTCGATTCTTGAAAAATTCGTATCTTTTAAACCGTAACTCTGTTTTGCAGCCATGAGTAGTCGAAACGATCGTCTTGAAGCGTAGAATAATCTAAAAATAGTTTCACAGTAGTAAACCCAGGTAATCTTCAGTTTTACAGGCTTTTTCAGTTTCGGTTTTCTGCAAAGAAATAGGATTTTAGGGTTTCTTGTTGATCACATAGGTTTTGGGGTTGAGGATCAACAGTTGTTGCAGCTGCTTGGTGTGTTGCTTGCGGTTTTGTTGGCAATTAAGGTAAGAGGCTCTTCCTATGATTCCAATTATCGTTTATAAGGTTTAGATCAAGTTTTAAGGTGTTTAAATGATAGGAAGATGTGTCTTTTCGTTGATCAATGATCATCGATGCTATGGTTTGATTAGATATGTTTTTCTGTGTTTTACTGGGTTTAATTCGATGTTAATTAGGTTAGAAACGGAGTAGAAATCGCGTTTTGAAGATTTTAGCGTTTTGGGAAAAACTTCGAGCAAGCGGCGTTTGCACAGCAAGCAAACGGGCGTTTGCGATCATAGCATCTCAAACGGGCGTTTGCACAAAGCGACAGGCGTTTGAGGTTAGACTTTTGATTCAGGATGTAGCTTTTTTTGACTGACGGGCGTTTGGGGATTAGTGGACGGGCGTTCGATGTCGGACGGGCGTCCATAGGATGTCAAGCGGGCGTTTGACATGTTTTACCTAGTTTTTCTTGTTTTATCTTTTCACTTGGTTTGGGCTTCATAATCATGTTATTATTGTTTTAAACCCTTAATTTGTGTATGATAACATTGTATAAACATAAACAAGCCTGAATTGAGCTTCGATTCGTTCGGTTAAAACACCGAATGTACTCTTAAAGGGAGTTGAAGTTCGGATCCGTCGGAAGAAGCGAGGATAGTCTTGTGCTTTGATGAATTAGCATTCATCAATATGCGTATGTAATTGCTAGGCCTTTTACGTATGCAGTGGTCAGGAAGAGAGTAGTATTTGTTAGGAGATTACTTGAAAACACTTAGGTGGTTAGTTAATCATTTTAATAAATACGTCTTGACTAGTAAAAGATTAAACAACATGTCTCTCTTGGATAGGCACCGGTCTATATCATGATGTGTGTGCTACCTCGAAGGTGGAAGAACCCGTAGGTAAAAAAAAACCACAAGTTCGGGTGACTCCACCGAGATGTATGCGTCTACTATCGAGTCTACCTATTCAGACTCGTGGATATTGGTGTGATCCACTAATATGTTGCCAAGAGTGTCCCAAAAGTGGATACGGCGTAGTGCCGCTTGAGTGCGGTTGTAACATAGATAAGTTAAGTAGAAGCGTTTAGTCAATTCATGTTGATGGACATGAAATGAACCCCGAGATTAGTCATCACACATAAATAACTAAGCGATTAAATATCTTTTCTTTATAAATCTTAATTGTTGTCATAGCTTCTCACTTTTACTAAGTACTTTGTACTTACCTTCTTTGCATTTTCTTTTGTATGCATTGTAGGGTGAGAAGACGAACATGTTGAGCATGTTTACGAGGAGGATTTCGATGACGACGCCTCGTTGAAGATTTATCTTTTATTTATTTTGTTATTCGTTTAATAGGCTTTTTAGTCCATTTGGAGTAGGCTTTTGGTCTTTCGAGACTTGTCGTCGACGTTTATTTTGGATTTCGTATTTTCCTTTTAATGTAATAAAGTTACATTTCCATCTTTAGTATGGTTAATTTCTATTCATAGTAGCTTTTACGCTTCTACCTAAAGTCTTTTTAGCTTCCGTTTGCTTTTATTTGATCTGACGGCGTAGATGCTTGCGTATAATATTAGATTTATTTAATGCTATACGCTGGCGAACGCGTTTCCTTAGGATAAGCGCCAGTATCCGGGGGCGGGCGTTCTGAGATAAACCAATAATTCTACAATGATACATAAAGTGACAATGTGACTTTTCACAACGGGAACATTGTAGTCTTTCTGCTCATGTTCTGAGACACGACGTCTTATCACTTGAAATGGGTTTTCAAAACTGTACCAATAGATGTCGACAATCTGCTCCTTCTGCAATCTCGTGCTTGATTTGTGAGTAGTGATACATCCACTACTCTTTCAACCACAACATCTTACACAACACAATCAACACCACATATTCTATTGGGACCCATCACAAAAAATAATTGATCACTTTAATCGAGAAATTTCAGCGCGTGTAGTGGTTAGAGTGCCTTCTGTATGAAGTGTAGTCTGGCATATCATTTTCCTTGATTTGTGGAGGAAAAAAAGGAATGAAATAAAAGATTTGACTACAGAAGATGAGAGAAAGAGCTGGTTGATAATGAAGAGAGAGAAATATTGTAGAGAATGTGTGCATATCACATTCCAAGTGTCTCACATCGTGAATTTTTATCTCATTGTAAATTGGTAAAGAAAGTGACAATGTCTCATCTAACAAAAAGTAGACTTTACATCCGGAAAAAAATGATTCATTGCTAGTGTTCTTAGTGCATCTTTTTTGAACATACTCATGTTATACATTTAATGTTTGTATATTCTTTTCATATTTTAAAATAAGCATTTATTATAAAATATAGATATATGTCTGTTGATGCTTAAAATACAATACATGAATTATTTTCTTAATATGAATACACCAAAAAATGGACATTTTTGTGAGATGGAGGTAGTATACTTATGAAGTCGGAGAGTAATGATACAGACACAACGGTTGTGCCACAACGAGTGACACAACGGGTATCTGCACCGTTGATCGCGTTAGATTTACATCTGATCAATTTAGAAAGATTATTATCAGCGGTCTGCGACAGCGTGGGCGATTTTATCTGAAATATCTCATATATCTTGAAGTGACGGGAGATATGATGTGGACCACACAATTTGAATATTTTCTAAAACCTTCGGAAAAAGAAACAGTTGCATGGTGGAACACGTGCCGGCCAGTAAATGCAAATCCAATCATGCTCATATAATTTGCTGTCGCTGTTTTCAAAGCTGTCGTCTTTTTTCCACTTTCTCTAGATCAAAAATCCGACGCCATCATCAAACCCTTTCTCCGCTGATCCCCACGCAATCACCTCCATATTTCCACTTCAAAATCTTTTCTTTTCACTAAATGGAAAACTCCGTCCGTGGGGTCTGTCATTCAAATGCCTTTTTGCAGCCTTTCTTTTCTTTTTTATAGATTTGGCTTATGATTTTCTAATAACTATGTTATAAAGATCAACGGCATGCAAAATCTGTGCCACTGTTCAAGTAAGTCGCTTCATCCTCTTTTCTTTCTTCTACAATTACATAATTGTACTCAAAACAGGGCATGTAAGTACTAGATTAAGTATTTTAGATTGGGTTTTATTCCTTGTTTATAGATTTATTCGTTCTGTTATATGAACCATGGATCTGTCTGTTCTGTTTGGGGCGGTGCGTGAGAGATTGAGGGCTCGTAGTAGTATCGGCTTTCCAGCAGCCAATTTTGAATATTTGATTGAATGTGAAGAGTTGACAGTTGGAAATGCACTAGAACCTTCGTACACTCCTTTATTGAATTGTTATTCAATTAAATTACTAATTAGTAATAAGTCAACTGCAAATAGTGTTTCTGAATGAGGAAAAAGATGGAGACGAGTATTGATTGTGTTTTTGCTTTCAAATTGGACAGATAATTGATTCAGTTCACGAAAGAATATATTATTACTGAAGAACCAGAGGAGTATTTTGTAATTTCCTCCAATTCTACATCCTGGATGAAATTTGCTAGAACAGTTGTAGTCTAACTGTCAATCTGTGATTTTGAGAGGATTCTTGATTTTATATTGCACAGATACAAAGCAAAATAAAAAATTGTTGGGAATTTCTGGATTTGGGGGAGTTGCAAGGAATAGGGATAAACGGGTTTTTTCTTTAGTTGATTTGAGTAGCTGGAAAGATGGGTTCTTTTCCGGGTCATGTTCTTCCAGGATCACTATTTCTTCTTGTTGGAGTATGGCATACATGGTGTGCTTTAGCGATATGCATCGAACCCGAAATCGTTTCGGGTAAGAGTATGGAATCCTGTTCCAGGTTTTGATGGGAAACTCAAGTACTTGGAACTCTATGTTGTTATAATTGGATCCTTCATTGATATGTGCATTGAGCTTCTGTATTCGACACACCTTAAGTGGTTTGTTGATGGAATTTTGAACCCTAAACACCTGAACAATTTTGAACATGGTGGGATGCTACTTATGTTCTTTGTCTTCGGTGTAATCGCTTTGCTTTCTGAGAAAACCAGGTCAGTCTTGCTATTATAGTTTTCAATGTATTACTTGTTGGTTTTTTTCTTTCACAAAGGATTGTACATTATGTTTACTTGGTTGCAACAGGTTATTTTAGAGGGAAATTTTCTTTTATATATCCTGTCACTCCACAAAACTTCAACATTCATGATAGTGATTGCCTTTTTGCTAGTTTTTTCACCACGTAATCAGCAGATGTAGGGGCTTGTTTTAAACGATTTCTATGTTGTTTTGTGTGTGTGTGTGTGTGTTTTTTTTTCTTTTTGACAGAAACAATTTGAACCACACAGTTGTAACCTTATAAAGTAGATAATTTCTTGCATGTAGTAGGGATTGAAGTGGTCCAGTAGAGAACTCGGCACTTTTACCATTCGGGTTATGCCTCTTCGGCAAATGATCTCTAGTATGCCAACTTGAGCATTGTAGCCTTGAAGCAGACCATTTTAAAAGCCTTGAAGTGGGACCCTTTTTCTTATATATTTGTAGTCATGCCATAGCTTTAGTGTCAGGTTTTACTGTTCCTTATTATGTAAACTACATAATGGAACCATTCTTGCCTCATGAACAATATATCGCTGTGGTGAGCAAAAGCAACCTGAGTATTGTTTCCATGCGGTAAAGCTGGATTTTGTCGGCCACTTAAATCAAAATAAATAGGATCTGGAATCACATACTTAAAGTATGTGCATAATCAACTGCGCCATTATTTTTTGGACGGAGGGAGTAATTGTTCCCGGATGTGCTATGATCAAACTGCGAAATTTGTTGCCTCCATAGGCTGATAGACAGGGAAACTCGTAGCATTGGAGAACTGAGTGTCTTTTCATGCAATATTTGTTGAATCCCTTTGCTGCAAGTAGATGAAATAACCTAAAAGATTTTATTTTCCAGATAACTTTGGTGCTATCATCAGCTCAAAAGTGGCATAGCTTTGTTGCTATCATCAGTTCTTCAAGATTTTAATGTAATTTGATCATGTCATCTTCTTCATTGGCATTTTCATATTTTGATTTTGAATCTCCCATTGGAGCTTCTCCATGTTCTTTCTTATTTTGATGTTTTAGTGCACATGCCACTGTAGGAAGGTGGTATATCTAACCTCAGAATACAAGTATATAGTTTAAAAAGGCTAATTATGTTATATGCCAAGCAACTCACCCTTTTTTCACTTCTTAGCCTCCTCTAGTTCCGCTGCAATATTTACCGTTATTTTTCTGAAAACTCAGCTGCCAAATTTTCCTAACCTTCCTTGTAGGTTACTTACCGTCACTTTTGGGCATCATGGTTGTGTTATACACTCCTCCGATACATGATGGGATCATGGTTATACGTTTCTTTACATTTTTACCCTCCAACATGGGGACATGACCAGGCTTGCAAACAACAGTAATATTAGCCATTTTGCCCTTTCACCATTAAATTTTTCTTATTTCTCAGATTTGGTTAAGACTATGTAAAAAATCAAATATTTTTCATCTTCTAAGAACCAAATGTATGTTCACTATATTCACAAATTCATCACAAAAGTTCTGGAAAGATTTGACTATTCTGTGTTTCATAATGATTCTTTAGCATAAATTTTATTTTGTCTTTGATAGAGCATAATGGAGACATGCGATCCATATAGCCAACACACCAAATGAGAATCGGGGTCGTGTGTTGTTATACAAACCTGTTTCTCTGTCTGCATAAATACAAGTACTTACACCTTGAGAAATGTCGGTGTGTTTGTGATTGCTTCCGGTTTTAACATCCTCTCTTTTAACATTATTCTCAGCTTTCTTCCATTGCCTGAAGGATCCTTGTGCTTGATAGCATCTACGGCGTTTTGCGCAGAGTATTTTTTGTTCTATTTTCACTCAACTACACATCAAGGCCTAGAAGGATATTACCATCTTATCCTCGTCGTCCTAATAGGTCTCTGCATTGCATCTACAATTGCTGGAGCCCTTATGCCAACATCTTTCCCTGTGGATTTATTTAATGGCATCGTAATAACTCTTCAAGGCCTCTGGTTCTATCAAACCGCCTTCACTCTCTACGGTTCAATGATGCCAAGCGGGTGTTATCTGCAAGAAGACGCAATACTATGTCATTCAAAGGAAGACGAGATCAGAGGCGAGTTGTTCGCCAATTTGCAGCTGTTTTCGCTTGTTCTTGGTGTTCTTGTTGCAACAACAGGAGCCTATTGTGTTGTAGACTCGAGATGTGGCCACCACACGATCCTTAAGAGTTCACAGACACCGGAAGAGGGATAAGATAGGAAATGATGATTCCTTGAACCATTTGCATATTCATATTTTTGTTCTTATATATTTTTTTTTCCATTTCTTTTTCTTGTTTTGTAGGGTAGTGTCCTTAAAGATTAAGGTTGTTGATTACCATGGATTTGAAGCAGAAACCATGACTAGATTCTGAATATACTTGATTGTTAAAGGTAGGTGGCTAGTTGGAGATTCATAGAATGGAGCAGCGGTATTTGCACCTTTTTTTTTTTTTTTTTTTTTTTTTTTTTTTTTTTTTTTTTTTTTCCGGGAATAAATTTGTATTGTAATTTCTTGCTCGTCTTTTTTTGTGTTTTGTTAAAAGTTCTACGTTGTTACCGACGTTCATTTGCAGTAGCTTTTGCCATCAGACATTGTGGTGAGAGAAAGGAAAAGGGGTAAAATTGTCTTTTCCGTGTTTGTTGAAGGTTGTATGTGGTTACATCTGCTAGTAACATATTAGACGGTGTTGTGTGATAAAAGAAGAGTAAAAATAAGGAAATAAATTTTTTTTTTAAGGAAATAAACATAATTTATTGCAGTAGCTTTTGCCATGAGACGGTGTTGTGATGGAAAAAAGGGGGGTAAAATGGGTAAATGCAAGAAAATAAACATAATTTATTGCAATGGCTTTTGCCATCAGACGATGTTGAGAAAAAAAAGGGGTAAAATTGTCTTTTCCGTGTTTGTTGAAAGTTCAAAGTTCTACGTGGTTACATATACCGGTAACGTGTTAAAAACGATGTTGTGTGAGAAAAGAAGGGTAAAAATAAGGAAATAAACATAATATCACTCCTTTAACATTTAGAGAGAACAATATTTATCAGCGGATATGAAATATACACACATGCTAGAAACGTATCAATTGACGTTGTGTGAGAAAAGAAGGAAATAAACATAAGTTATCAGCACAGGTATGACGGGGCCATGCCATCAACGGATCTGCGTAGCCGCTCTTTGATCGGTAAGTTATTAACGCCGAAGGACATTGATGTGCAGGTTCCAAGGGCGGCGCTCCGGCAGTCCTGGGGCTGTAATTTCTCTGTGATTCGGCTGTGCAAGAACGTTTTCCAATTTGTGTTTGATATGGCGGCTGATTCTACTACGGTGTTGGGCGACGGCCCATGGTGCTGTGATAATGTTCTGTTGGTTCTCCAGCATTGGGACGATGATTGGGGGAGCAAGGCGGAGTTTTTCACGGCGGCGGAATTTTGGGTACACCTAATCAGGCTCCCCACGCACCTGTACACCAATTTTGTGGGTGAACGTGTTATGGAGATGTTGGGGTGCACTTCGGGGTGCCAAATTCGGGAGGAGATGCCATCGGGGAAGCGATTTTTTTCGATTACGGATGTCGGTGGATTTGACGGCCCCGGTACGCCGAGTGTTGCGGTTGGTGGTGGATGGAGTGGCAGTAATGGCTAGGATACAGTATGAACGTTTGCCGTATATGTGTTTCTCATGTGGTATGGTGGATCACACGATTGGAGTTTGCCCCAACTCACAAGAGGAGTTGACAGCTGCAGGAAAGAAGGTTCTTCCCTATGGGACGTGGCTTAAGGCGGACAGGCGATCACAACTTCTGGAGGAGGTGGTTCTTAGGGGGGACGATAGAGTTCGGGGGATGTTCATGCTCCGGATTTTGACGGTCCGAATTCATTGGCTTTGGTCCCCTACACCATGCAGCAGGTGGAGGGTCACGTAGGGGCTGATGATATTACAATGGGGGAGATGAACCTTGTAGAGGATACTGGGGTGCTTGAAAGCGTGGGTGGACAGGGAGCAGAGGTTACGGGGTCGGGCGGGGGTGAATTGGCTTCGGATGTCACATTTTCTCTCATGCCTGGGATTATAATGCCTGCAATGTTGCAAGAACGCTAGACCCGCCGGCGGGTTTCTACACTCAAACGTTTAGCGCGATCTGGGGGCTCTATTGCTGGCCCAGGGGTCCTCCAGCCTCTTGAGAAAAAACGAAAAGCTGAGGGCAGTGTGGATGGGGAGGTTGGCACTAAAAAGAGTTGTGCTTTGCGTCTAATGTCATTGGTGGAGTCTGCCGAGGAGCAGGCCCACCCGGCGCCATGAATATCTTATGTTGGAACTGCCGGGGTTTGGGCCAGCCCCGAGCAGTGAAAGCTCTTAAGGCTCATGTACATTCTTTTTCAACGTCTTTAGTTTTTTTGTCAGAAACAAAACTCTCTAGAAATAAGTTTGAAATTGTTCGTTGTGCTTTGGGTTTTTCTAGTGCTCTTGTAGTTGGTAGTTTGGGAGCTAGTGGTGGTTTGGCATTGCTTTGGCAGTTGAATATTAATCTCGCGATTTCTACGTATGGTCATGGGCATATTGATGCATTGGTGACTAATTCAAATGGTCTAGTTTGGCGTTTCACAGGTTTCTATGGCAATCCGATAGTGGAGGAGCGTATCCACTCTTTGACCTTGCTTCGCCGGTTGCACTCTTCTCATCAGTTGCCTTGGCTAGTGGCGGGGGATTTTAATGAGATTCTTTTGCAAGCGGAACAGGAAGGGCCACGACTGAGGCCTATTTCGCAAATGGTTGCTTTTCAGTCCGCTCTTACGGACTGCGGTTTGTCTGATATTGGATATTTCGGGGCGCCTTTTACTTGGTGCAATAGACGGGAGGTGCAGCCTACTCAAGTCCGACTGGATAGAAGTATTAGCAACGTGGAATGGCGGGCCCTCTTCCCAGGGCATCGATTATATCATTTGTCCTGCTCCCGTTTGGATCATGCACCGATTCTTCTTTCTGAGACAAATCCTTTTCGTCGGGGCAAGATTAAGTGGTTTTCTGTTCCCCGCTATGACCCCTTCTGGATTATGGATGACGATTTTAAGGAAAAATTGCAGGGGGGTGGCAATCCTCTTTGTCTGAGGCTCCTGGTTCTTTATCTCAGCGTATTTTAGGACTGGGCCGTGACCTCAAGAGTTGGAGTAGACTGAAACATGGCAATATTTCCAAGACTATTGCGGCTAAAGAGGAAGAACTTCGTCTATTCCATGAGGCTCCTGACTATAATATAGAAATTGAGAGGGATCGTTTGAGGGAGCTAGACCATTTATATATGCTGGATGAAGATTATTGGAGGCAATGAGGGCGTAGTGATTGGCTGCGCGGTATGGACAGGAACACGAGCTATTTTCATCATAAAACGACCAGCCGCCGAGCCAGAAATACTGTTGATCTACTTTTTGATGAGGATGGGGTGGCAAGGACTGAGCATCGGGACCTGGAAGGGGTAGTCTCTCGATATTTTACCAATATTTTTACCTCGGCACAGCCACCCATACAGGAGTTTAAGGGTCTAGAATTTTCCACTCTGACGGACATTCAGATCCAGCGCCTCAATACGCCTTTCACGGAGGCTGAGGTTCTTCGTGCGCTTAAGCAGCTTCCTAGACGAAAGGCTCCAGGCCCGGATGGTATGCATGTAATTTTTTTACAAAAATATTGGCATGTGATTGGCTCTGAGGTTTTGCAGGTGATATTAGTTGTCCTTAATGAAGGAATGGATCCAGGCTCGTTGTGTGAGACTTATATTGCGTTGGTTCCTCCCCTACCCGGGTGGCTGATTTGAGGCCGATTGCGCTGTGTAATTCGACATACAAGTTTCTCTCGCGTGTCATTGTCAACAGATTAAAACAGGTTATCAACGACATCATCTCAGGCAACCAGAGCGCTTTTGTCTCAGGCAGGCTGCTCACTGACAATGCCATTGTCGCCTTTGAGGCATTTCACTCCATGAAAGTCGGTGTGCATGGCTGTCATAACCATGCTGCTATCAAACTGGATATGGCCAAAGCATTTGATCGGGTGGAGTGGAACTATCTATGGGGAGTTATGCACCAGATGCGGTTTCCAGGAGCATTCGTTGACTTGTTGCGGCGGTGTGTTTCCTCTGTCACCTATAGGGCCCTTGTGAATGGAAGGCCGGGTCCTCAGATTGTCCCTACTCGGGGGATTCGACTGGGAGATCCTCTCTCCCCATTCCTTTTCATTATCTGAGCAGAAGGCTTGACGGCATTGTTGGATCGGGCAGTGAGAGGAGGAATGCTGAGGGGTATTACATTCGGTAGGCAGAGGCACAAGTTCAGGTTTCGCACTTGCTCTTCGCGGATGACAGTATGTTATTTTTTGAGTATCTGGATGGGGCTTTAGAAACACTGTTGAATCTGTTCACTCAATATGGGATGTTATCCGGTCAGGCTATTAATTTTCATAAGTCCATCTTATATTTTAGTAAGGAAATTCAGCAAGCGGACATGGAATACATTTCAGACTTTCATCAGATTCCGATTGGGAATGGCACGGGTAAATACTTGGGCATGCCATTTGTCACTGGAAGGAACAAGCGGTAGGTCTTTGATTTTCTCTTGGAAAAGGTATGGAAAAAGCTATCTGGTTGGAAGGATAAGCTTCTTTCTCCTGCAGGGAAGGAAGTTATGATCAAGTCAAGTCTTCAAGCCATACCTACTTTTATTATGCAGTGTTTCAAAGTTCCCTCCACGCTGGTAAATGAGATTGAGAAATATATCCGCAGGTTTTTTTGGGGGGATTCAGAGGCTAAACGGAAAGTGCATTGGCGTAATTGGGATACCTGCTGCCTGCCCAAGAATCTAGAGGGCCTGGGTTTTCACAATCTGGAGTGTTTTAATTTGGCTTTGCTCGCTAAGCAATCGTGGCGTTTACTCACTTGCCCCACCGCTCTAGCAAGTCGAGTTCTTAATGCAAAGTACCATCCGGGTACAACTATCATGGCAGCAGGGTTGGGAAGTAAACCTTCATTCATGTGGCGCAGTTTGCTGGACGGTCGGGATATGTTAATGCAGGGATTACGATGGTGTGTAGGTGATGGAAGCTCCATTTATGTCTTTCATGATGCTTGGGTTTCTAGACCGCCGTCCTTTCGGCTTGTTCATTCATCCCATTCTTACCCACGGATAGTAAAGTGCATGATTTACTTTTGCCCGGAACTAGACAGTGGAATATGCCGCTTCTTATGAACGAATTTCAGGCTTGGGAAGTGGATGCTATCTTGCACACTCAAATAGCAGGCGCTTCGAACCCTGATAAGTTGATTTGGCATTACGATCGGCGCGGCAGGTATACAGTGAAGTCAGGGTAATTCCTTGCATTGAGCTTGTATGGAGGGTTGCCGGATGCGGTGCATGCGTCTTCCTCTTCTGGTCCGGAGAGGGTCTGGCGAGATGTTTGGAAAGTCACAGTGCCGCCACGTGTTCAACATTTCTTATGGCGATGTTTGCAGGATTGTTTGCCAATTGGGGAACAGTTTGCTAAGCGGAATCTGGGATCTGGTCTTTGTTTGGCATGTGGCAGGGAGATGAAATCTCTACGACATGTGCTTTTTGATTGTGATTATGCTAGGGCAATCTGGGCAGCTTCACCGTTCGGCAGCCAGGGGATTCAGCACGGATCAAACTTTAAGGAGTTTTTTGGAGCACTGATAGCGTGTTACACCACAGATGAGGTATCTACTTTCTGTCTACTACTTTGGAATTTATGGAAAGCCCGGTGTTATGCGGTCTTTGATGATGCGCCTATCTATATCTCCCGTGTGGTATCTATGTCCTTAGCCGGGGCAGTGGAGTTTCGTCAGGCCATGGGCTCGGTACAGGTGGATGTCGAGGGGGCCGCCCACCCAATTATCTGGAGTGCGCCTCCTGAGGGTAGCTGGAAATGTAACACCGATGCTTCTATCACGGACTCGGGTTTCGGAGTGGGTCCAATCTTTAGGGATGCGCTTGGTGCGATCATTGCGGCTTACTCGTTCCACTTTGACCCCGGTATCAGTCCGGAGACTTTGGAGATACAGGCGATCCTTTTGGCTATGGAAAAGGCTATTCGATTGGGACTTCCTACAATCATCTTTGAGTATGATTGTTTACCTTGCATTCAGACGCTACGGCGACCGGTGGATGATTTGTCTGTCTTTAGCTGCTTAGCGCGTGATTGTGTTACACTTTTGCCTTCCTTTGTTTCGACGTCTTTTAGTTTTGTTAAGCGTAGTGGAAATTTCCCTGCGCATTTATTGGCTAGACATGGGTTAGGTCACTCTGCTCGTATTGCTTGGGGCACTTCCCCTCCTCATGATGTAATTTCTGCCGTTATTGCAGATTTAGCGTAATAAAATACTTGTTTTCTTCAACAAAAAAAAAACATCTAGAGATAACAGTTTTTATTGACGAATATGAAATATATGCACGCACACATTTTGTCTCCAGGGAGACGAACCCGAAACTTCTAGGTTAAAAACACAGTAATTACTACATGGCTAATGCCTTGTTGGCTTTAGCGGAGAACAAAAAATAATAATAATAATAATAATAATAATAATAATAATAATAATAATAATAATAATAATAATAATAATAATAATAATAATAATAATAAGTGTTATTATTATTATTATTATTATTAACAATAGAAGAAATATTGATAAACTATGTCATTGAGAATATTTTATGGTGTAACTGTTGTAGGAAGATTGTATCAAATGACATAAATTAGAGCCTTTCATATTTAATCTCTTTAATATAATGCATTTTTATCGTGTATGAGAGATTTGAAATATAAGGTTGTATATTGCAGTTGGTACAACCTTTTTACGACTGTTGTACTGTAAAATTTGTCTGCCATTGGTTGATATAAACCTTTTATTTTACAACCGTTGTCTTAATGAGTCGTGGTACGCAGCCAGATCCTCTCTTGTCACTTTACCATCCAGTGACAGATATCCACATTGATATTTCTCATAGACTAGGGAACATGAATTGGGAAATCAGGTTGTGTCAGGCCTGACACTTGCAAATCAGGTTGTGCCTTTTCTGACATGGAAAATCAGGTAAACGTAAGGATCCTTACGTTTAAACGTAAGGAAATCAAATAGCCTAAAAACACTCAACCTAGGGAACTTACGTTTAAACGTAGGTATCCTTACGTTTAAACGTAAGCTTTCTTACGTTTAAACGTAAGAATTATTACGTTTAAACGTAAGGTCCTGAAATATTTTGAATAACTCTCTCTTTCTTCTATCCCTTCCAAAGCGTTCTAATCCCTACGTTTCTCATCGATTCTTTTTTAAATGACGATGGCGATTTTGCACCAAATATTCAGATTTGCCACCTCTCGCTCTCAAGCATAATGGATCAAAGCAATACATAATGTGCAAGTGTTTCCCTTATGATGCATTTAAAAGCGTTTTATTGTTATATTGTTTCTAAATTATGTTCTATATATTTTCCAATTTTTAGTGTTTTGTATTGGTGATTAGCCTGATATTTGTTGGCCTTGTGGTGATTAGCCTGATATTGTTGGCTGATAGAGGGGGTTAGCCTGATTTTTCTTTATCTGGGTTGAAGTAGGGAGTTATTTTGAAGAAGATGATTAGGATCGAATTTTACGTGTTTAGACCGATTTTTCTACGTTTGGGCGTAGGTTTTACGTCTGGGCGTAAGTTTTCTACGTTTGGGCGTAGAGAGCCTACGTTTGGACGTAGAAAACTGCTCTTTAGTGATCTTTTGTATTTTTGTATGCAGATTTCCAGTTTATAAGGTTTAGGTTAGTCTTGATTGTAATTTGACAAAAACATGCAATTTGTGGCTAGGTAAGTTTACATTAGGACATGGAAGTTGATAGTGTATGAGTATGGTGTTACTATGCATTTTTTCATGTATATGTTCATGTTGAGATTGATTGAGGCTTGATAGTGAGATTGATGGTTTGATGTGCATAAGGGTGTTGTTCCTACCCAAAATGGTACTAAAAATGGCTCTGTTTTTCAGAGACCATTGTTATTGGAAATATTGATCACACTTACACTTAAATTAATCATTTAGGTATTGCTAGATATGTTATTTCTTCTTTGGTAGTAGATGTACTATATAGTTGATTTACTTCACAATGTTAGTGTATAAAGCGTGTGATTGACTAGTATATGTGTGTGATTGACTTGAAAGTTTTCTTGTGCATTAAGTATACTAACGTTTTCTTGTGCCTTAATGAAAAAAAGTATACTAATGAAACTATCCCTTGAAATTATCGGTAACAAATTAATGTCGTTTGAAAATACAAGAATAAATATCTCGAACTGAATTCCATGGTATGCCTCGGCCTGATGAGGTTCTTAGAATTGCATGCTTTCCCTAGGGTGTTTTCGATTCCTTCTGATCCGTTGTGTCATGCCTAATCCCCAGGCTTTGTATTGGGGCTCCTGGTAGGTAGCTCGTAGAAAATTTCATTAGGTCTGCTCAATAGAGCATCTTTTCCTGTCCCCAGCAGCCAGGTATATCCTCAGCCGGAAGTGAGGCACCCGTTAGATTGAAAATATAAGTTACATTGCGCGGCTCTGTCCGGCATCACATTCTCTCCTTGTCATCATCAAGTATTCTATGACGTTGGTAAAAACACTGTTCTCTTCTTCTCTTACCCCATTTAATGTTACAACACAACACAACACAACACAAAACAACGACATTCTGAAAAACAAAAACAAATGATAAGACATTTTGGTTATATATATATATATATATATCACACACATGTATAAATCCTATTTAATATTTTTTGAAACAATCATATTGACTTTATACATATACTATAGTATATATATTTATATGTGAACACACATGTAGAAATCCTATTTACTATTTTTTGAAACAATTCTATTCACTTTATACATATACTATAGTGTATATATATATATATATATATATACATACACACACACGTACAAATTCTATTTACTATTTTTTTGAGACAATGCTATTTGTTAATGATTGATTGGCCCTCATGGTTACGATGTCTACAAAGTAAAGGAAAATTTGACATGGACTTTTAGAGGGAAAAGACCAAGCTCGGGGATCTTCTTGAAATTCACATGAGAAGGATCGGTTGAGGAACATTGAGAGGTGGGGTTTTCGACAATTCATTGAAATGTCACGAGGAGTGTCGATTTTCTTCCAATTTTTGCAATATGTATGTTTTGATTGCCGTTTATCCGAATGTGCCCGGTGAGCTTGATTTAGATTTGGTGAGACGACCGCGAAGTTCGGTAGGCGGGAGTTTTGCATGATTACCAGTTTTAGGTTTGGTGATCTCCCGGAAGCTCCCCAACCTTATTCCAGGTGTTTTGATGAGGGGACACACGGCCACATCCATTATCCTAACGGTAGACCGATCACCATACCGGATATTGAGAGATGGTTATTGGATGAGGTTGAGCGTCCTGAAGTTCTCTACCGTGTAGGTTTAGTCTACCTTATTCATGGGATTATGATGGGTCATGATGAGACTACTAGGGTACCTCGTGAGACCTTCTATTTGGTCAAGAATGTAGAAGGCCTAAATGATTTTCCATGGGGTACTTGGTTGTGGGATCAGACTTATAGAAAGATCTGTCGCATGATGAATACCTACAAGGAAAGTCCAGGTAAAGCGGGGGTGACTTTGTACAAGGGTTATACATTCCTTACGATTTTGGGCTTACGAGACCCTCAGGGACATTCTTTATTACGACTATTCTTTGCCACCTTGAGCTCTCGATGCGGCTCCTCGGATGATGAGATGGAGTTGCAAGACTACCCCTCCATGATGGAAGGGGTTGTTGGCAAAGGCAAAGAAGGTAATAAGCTTAATAAACATTTTCTTTTAATTATATCCGGTATGGTTAAACATTTTGTTATTATTAATTCTAATGAAATATACATTGTTTGCAGAGCCGTGTTATAGGATATCTGGCTGCAAGGGAAGTTGATAGGGAGTTGATGCTAGATAGGGGCATCCCTGATGCGGAGATTAATGAGCCGCCACGTGTGATCACTCGGCCTGCACCAATTGCACGGCCACCTCCTAGACGTCCATCTACTACACAGCAGCCACGCTCTACTACACAATAGTCAGCCTCTACTTCACATCCCTCTACTTCACAACAGTCAACACCTTTACCTCCTCATTCACGACGTGTGCCGCACAGTTCCTACACTGAGATGCTACAGGCGGAAGAAGATGAAGCTGCTGGTCTTTATAGGGCTGTGAAGAGAAGGATAGATAATGGACTGAATGACATTTAGGAGGAAATTCGCCGGCAGAATGGCGAGAACCGGCAAGTACTTCGAGAGGTGGTTCAGCGGCAGAATGAGCATGGGGCGATACTTCTTGAACTTAAGGGGTTGATGCAAACGCTGTCATCCAGAGATCAGGTAAAAAATTATTTCATTGTCAATTTCTTTATGCGATAAATTTAGTTCTATGTATTATGATACTAACCGGGCCATATCTTTTCAGTCTACCCCTCATCGGCCTCCACCTCCTCCACCTCCTCCACCTCTTCCACATGATACTGACCGGGCCACATCTTGTTAGGAACATTTTATTATGTTTTGATGATGGCCATACTAGCTGTTATAGCAAGCCTGAAATAAGTTAGAATTCTCTGTATAAATCTTTACTTAGAGTCTGACATGTTGTATAAGTTGAGTCGGACAAGTATTGTACTAGTTGGTAGGACGGCAAAGCAAAAAGCAGATATTCGGCAAAGTGAAGCCGACCAAAGCACCGGAGAGAAGCAATAAAGACATTATAGTCGACTTATAACCAAGGAAGTGCGTGATGACCTTGGAT
Source organism: Gentiana macrophylla (assembly GCA_026214975.1). Classification (NCBI taxonomy): domain Eukaryota; kingdom Viridiplantae; phylum Streptophyta; class Magnoliopsida; order Gentianales; family Gentianaceae; genus Gentiana; species Gentiana macrophylla. The sequence goes on along the minus strand of CM047806.1, from coordinate 99,634,260 downwards.
AAGTCTAAGTTATGTTTCAAGTGATGAAACTCAATATTCAAATATGGTGTACACTTTGGTCTCACACAAATCAAGGATCGGTGAAGTATAAAGATTCTCCTGAAACTAAAACAAAGAAGAAAGCAATTGAATCGGGTGAGTAAAGCGACTTTTCGGCAAAGACAAAAGCAGTGAAGAAAGAACTAACGGCTAAGTCGGAAGGCTCACTCGATCGCTCAAAGCGGTGAAGTAACACTTACGGATCGATTTGATATATGTTGAAGATACTGAGAAGATCATGCATTAAATGCACAATCAATAGAGGATCAATCAAGGACGGATTTTCTGCTATACGTTTGAAGAAATAATCCGATCACCGAAATCAAGGAGAATGCAATTAAAGGGAATCAAGAATAAAATCAAGGATTATTCCTCATTAATATAGCCAACGGACGAATTTCAAAACCAAGGTTATTCAAGGCTATAAATAGAAGGCATTGACAGAAAAAGCAAACAATGATTCAAAAAGAAAGAAACCAGAAACTCTGTCAATTTGAAAAGACTTCTCTACGAACTTACAAGTATACATCTAGTGATCAACTCAAATATCGAGCTACAAAGTCATACCTGAATCGAGATTGATCAAGCAAGTGTGTGAATCACATTCATATCAAATCAAGCAATCGAATCGGAGGCAATCGAGAAGGAGTTGAATCTGTGATAATTTGTTGAAGGATTTTGATCTTAAGGAAGCGGCAAAAAAGGAAAAATTGAATCACCAAGTTTATTGCGATCAAGGAGTGATAGTCTTGTAGATTGTGAAGCTTGGGAAGCCAAGGACAATCATACTATTATATCGTGAAAACAATAGTGAATTCCTCCGATCATCACGAGGGAGAAGAGTGGATTAAGGGATTACACCACCCTGAACCACTATAAGCCTTGTGTCAATTTAATTTCGCAATTTACTTTCTGACATTTATTTAATTTGCCTACATCATAACTTATATCCGTGATTGTCTAAAGCGATTTGAAAACAACATAGTAAGAAGGACTTATCCGCGCCCAAAAGCTTTTAAATAAAAGAAAAGTTTTGAAACTCCACTATAGTCATTCACCCCCCCTCTGACTATAGTTTCACCCTTCTTTGGGACCAACAATTGGTATTGGAGCAGTGTTCCTAGTATCAGAACCTGTTCAGATCTAATTTCTGGTAACAAGGAGATCATATATTTTCAAAGTAGTTTTCAAATATCTTCATTTGCCTTTGATGGATTCCTCAAACTTCTTGTCAAAAGTACATTTTTAATGTCAATAATTTTGATGAATATAAAATAAGAATGCTATCCCATCTTGCAGCAACTCATGAAGAGATGCTGGATGTAATCAATGATGGACCAATCACAATCACTACGGTGGTAGGCATAGGAGCAGATCAAGGAAAGGAAATTGACAAACCTAAAAAGGATTGGACCAAGGATGACAGGGAGAAGAGCAAATCTGGACTTTGTTGCAAAAGACATGATCTTGAAGACCCTAGATAGCAACATGTTCATGAGAATCAAAGCGCAAAACGACAAAGGAGATGTGGGATAAGCTATCATTGATAAATGAAGGATCTCAAGCGATTAAAGAAAACAAATTATCTGTTGCAAAGCAGAAATTTGAGAACTTTAAAATGAAGGTGGTGAATCCATTGATCAAATGGACAAATGATTCTCAAGCATCATCGGTGAATTGCGGCGACTTGGACACATATATCCCCGTAAAGAAGTATGCTTGAAGATCTTGAGAGGAATGTATGCGAAAGATGGAAGATCATAACATCGTCAAGAATCGGAAGAACAACAAATCTTGTAAGCAGCGACACTCGACAGCGATGTCCCAATTAAAAGCTCATGAATTCGAATTGAAGCGGTGAAGATGGTGCCCGGCAGAGACACATAAAAT